>JAGDQP010000285.1:0-74430 GCA_022664845.1 Lepisma saccharinum
ATACATTAGGCAGTGCTTAAAATTCAGAATCCATTTTGTTCCCATTACATGATCTTCTTAAATAACCTCTACCAATGTATACAGTAAGCACAATAACATTCTTGCTACAGATATTCTGTACATCTATTCACCTCTATTCGTACTATTAGCGTCTCTCAGTGACTGGCGAAAACTCTCTCCCTCTAAGATTTCCCGTCTGAACCCTCAGGATTTGGTCTCCCATCTCCCCTTCCTGTAGCCACACACGAGCCACGAGTTGTTGGGGAAAAACAGTGACTAGGTAGAGGGGACGGGAGAAAAATGGGAGAGAGAGAGAGAGAAAGAGAAATAGAGAGAAGGAAAAAACCCGTTACCAAGGTGATCGATCTTTCTTCAAATCGTCTTGGACTTGCTTCGGAAGCCCCCCAGATCTTCTTTCGTCTTCGTTGTCCACTTCTTCAGGATTGCCTTCTTTGTCTTCATCTTTCTCTTCAATCTTTCTGTTCTCCTTTTCTTCCTTATTTTTGGGACCCATTTCTTTTGCGGTAAGCAGAAGAAAAACCGTCAACTGGCCAGGGTTGCCAGTCGGAGATACATTTACAAAGTTGTATTTACTCGAAGTTTTATATTTATAGCGTTGCCGTTATTTCTATATTGCTCAGAGATAACCATAATCATTAATGTTTCACCGAAAGCGACAGGTCCTTCAAAATCAGTTTAGTGTGCTACATTTTTCACACTTTCAAGTTTCATTTCTGTGTTCTTATATTTTATCTATATTCTTCCTCTTCCTCATATTCCTTCAAACATTCGTTCGATCACATCTTTTAATATAGAACGTCTGCACAATAAGTATTCTAACGAATTTTTCTTCGTCGTTTTATTTATTTGTGTGTCGTAATCGAGTGCATAAACTTCCTAAGGACTAGAACGACAATATTGTTAGCGTGGAATCTGAACCATGTTTTGGTTTGAATCCGAGGAGAGTGTGGATACACTGACCAACGTGTGATGCTATCCGTCATGATACTAAACATATAATCTTCTGTCCAACTTCTGTTCATCTACTGTGTTGAGATTTCATTTTTCGTCAGCGTACTTGATACTAAAGTACGTATTATACATGTAATTGGTATACGTGAGAGATGTACTACAATACACTACTAAGGTAAGTACTTAAATGTTAGGGACTGTTCAGATATTATCAAACAACTCTATGAAATAATGGGTTTTATTTCGGAAGTAATGTTCATGATTTAATACGTAGTTGTTTCCTAAGAATAGAGGAACCAATTGATAGGAAAGTGGAGTATGGTTTAAGCAATAGTCAGTCAGCTTATAGTAAAGATCAAGAGTGATGTTACGCAGTCTACGGAGTAATGAAAGAATTACTCGGAACTCCTATATTTGTTTTATTATATGGAGTATGTGTGCTACATAAAAACCCAGACACACATAATAAAGAACCGACATACTCTAGAATTGTAGATATTACCTCGTTTAATATTTAAATTCGGTGATCATCAATATTATATTACGAACTAGCCTCAATATAGCAAATACACTATAACAGTAAATATGAAATATAAAAAAGAAATGAAGGTGATTGTAACAATACTGAAAGAGGTACTCAGTGAGAATAATTTGTTTCTGTGGACCGATGTGCAAAGACTTGAGGAAAATATTGATTATATGTTCTGTACAAAGTACAGAGTTATGGAGGATTCTACAAAAGTGTGAGAAAAGACAATTTTAAGCCTTCGAATTGCGAACATGTAGAATGCAATAGAATGAAGAAATTCCCTCTGCATTGATGACTTATGAGAAAATTTAGATAAATCATGCTCCGTACTTCTCTACGCTGATGACTGCAATATTTTAAAGACCATTAATATACTATAGAGGACATTTTCACTCTTCAAACACTATAAATTCAGTTGAAATGTGCTGTAATAATTGGTTACTGAAAGTCAATCCTTCCAAAACTGTTGCAATACGTTTCACACTTAAAACTCGTAACACAAAATGTACGTACACGTTATCGTGAGTTAATATACCATGGGTAAACAATTACAAGAACATTGTATCATTTGATGAAAAGCTCAATTTTACTCCGCATATTGAATACGTAACCTCTAAAGCATTCAAACTTCTTGGTCTTCTATGCAGATTTACAGACATTAAATATTTCAAAGCTCTTGGATCATATTTTCTCACTTGTATACTTCCTAATATTGAATACTGTTCACGAATATGGCTTGTGGAACTAACTTAGCGCTAAACTGAATAAAATCCAAAATTTGTATTTTATTCGTGTTGTACAACCTGCGACATAAAACTAACTCAAATTTCTTGACTTGCGACACGTAGAAACACGAAGAAGATTCAATGACTTTTCAATTAATTTATAAAATTATGCACGGCACATTCAGAACCCACGACCTTCTTCCGCTTTTTAATGTACGAGTACCTAGCCAAAATAATCGTTCTCAACATCTTTTCTACCTCCTGAAACAGAGTTTGGTTCAGAGATATTTTATGTACGTTGTAATATTTTCAGTTTTGCCACCTGATTCTTCAATATACAAAAGAAAGTAGGAATTTTCTCTAACTGAATGTTATAAGAACTTGGAGTAAAATAAAAGTTTTCACGGTGTTGCTTTATTGTTATTTTATTATTGTATACTATTTTGTTGCAACAACAGTGTAAAAATACGCTTTTTGTAACAACTCTATACAAATCTAGATTCGTGCATCGATTTCACCAAATTTTGCATACGTGTTCCGTGGGTCTAGGCGGAGAACATAGAGGTATTTTATACCATCGGAAATTACCGTGCCGCGATCTAATTAGTAAGAACAGTAAATTTTGTTGTTTATAATAATGCTATCTACAAATACATAGTTTTCATGTTTAATCTGAAATAACAATGAAATCCATCCAAAAAGACTTTAAAGATTTTATTCAAATTTTGATTGTTCTAACGCAAATTTTATGTATAATAATACGAACGTAAGGTATGGATAACTACTACTACTACTAATAATAATAATATTTAGTTGTAGTAGTTGTTGTAGTAGCAGTAGTAGTAGTAGCTCAGGCCGAGATAGGGGAGGGAAAAGGATTCAGGAAGGTGTCGGCCAGGGCTTAAAATGTTCGAAGTAATTAGGACACTTTTACGCAGTGATGACACATTAACGAGTGCAATTGAAGACAGAAGGGGAAAAGGAAGAAGATGTAGGATAAGTCGCACGTTAAGCAAAAGGTAAAGTACATAATCGGGATGAATGGAGGTGGTTCAACATTCCTTGAAGGACCTGCTGCTTTTGCCTGAAAAGTAATAATGATTATAATTATAATTATAATAATGTGTAAACTTTGATATTACTAACGTCATATGACCATACCTATGAAATCGTTAAGAAAAAGATACTAATAAAAACTTTAAAAAAATATGCTTTTAAAAAAAATTAAAACAATTTGTACTCAAAAGTAAAAGATATTTTATTTTCAAGAAAATTACTTTTTAAAAACATCTATGCATCACTAAAAAGAAAAGCATGGGGTGCGCCAATTGAAGAATTTATAAAGTGATTATATATGAGAGCGCGCCCCATGCTTTTCTTTTTAGTCATGCATTAACATATTTTTTTAAAAATATTTTTCTTGGAAACAAGATTATTTTCTACTATTAGTAGAAATTGTTTCAATTAAAAAAAAATAAAAACATTTTTTTTTAAGTTTTCTTGTAAGCTGATGTTTTGTCACCCAAATCCTAAAATATTCTGCAACCAGTCAAACGCAACATCGTTACTGGATAGTCCTTATTTCAGGATAAAGAAGTTCTTACTAAGAAAATTAAAAACGTGCTTTAAAAATATAAAAACGTATAGAAATATAATGAAAGTAATAATGGAATATTGTATTGTCACCCGACTTACGTCGTTGTGCAAAATTTCATCATTGCATGACGTCAGGGAATGAGTTAAATTAAATTTGCAATATTTGAGGACACGGTTGAACCACCGTGAGTTAAATAAAAGCATGTAAAAAGCTAAGGATTTCTCCTAATCTCGATCCGAAACCAAGGCTCTATTCGCTTTTCAGTGCGTGAGCCTACAAATTGTCTTTAAAAAAATCTATTAATTGGTTTATTTTGATCATATCAGGTCTATAAAATTAGCTTTATTAATCGTCCTACTTTTCCTCGATGAAACGGTATACGAACCAAGATGTGATGCTCACATGTTCCGAAAGAATTTCTGTATGAATTTGAGTAGACCGACTGTCGAAAGATATAAGATTTTTTAACGTCTTTGGTGGATGAGAAGCATCGCTTTCTTGTCACCTTGTCATTCAGAGGTCCCCGCCTTAGTTGCTCAGTGGGGACACATTCAACGTAGACGTCATCTTCACTTGCTAAATGGAAAACCATCATTGGTTTCTGTTGTTCAGGACCTTCGGGTCTTCAAACTGCTTCCGGGCACAACACCAATCATTACGAGGAACGACCATCACATGTTATGAAACTGATATGAAATTTTACGATTGTAATCTGTACTCCTGGTAACTTACTTTTTGCAACTATCCTTACAGGGTAAGAATAAGACAAGATAGTGTAACAAAATCTCATCTCCGGGACCAAGAAGTCATTATTCATGTTAACAACAATACAAGAAAGAAAACAAAACTTTTCGACGACGATTATTTTATATTAAGAAAGTCAGTAAGTAATTAATTAAATCGTTAAAGAGAATAATCATACAGGAAACAGTCGTTTTTCATAAAATGCAAGGAATCATTAAAACAATTCTCTCTGGACAGCTTTCTAATCAATATGTATAAAGAGATTAAATTTTGGTAAATCCCAGACAGAACAGGTGAAGATAGTTTGCTACTTTTAAGATACCGACAGCGTCAACATTTACCGACATCTATCCTAACACACATATATTATCTTTTCCTACATCTCATTACACGAATCTGATCTACAGAGCATTAGTTTTGAAAATTATATCAAATAATTACTCTTACTTACTCTATGGCTTACGGAACTCGCAAGTTTATAGCCGTAGTAACAAACGTTCGCCATCGGGTTCTATCCTGGACTACGTCAAGCCAGTTTTAATCACAAACCCCTACATCTCGAAGACCCGTTCTAATATTGTCCTCCCAAGGTCGCCTCGGTCTTCCAAACGGTCTCTTTCCCACCGAATTTCCTTCCAAAATGGAATATAATACTCGTTTTTCTCCCATACATGGCCTGCCCATCTTAGTTGTCGTGATTTCATTATTCTTACAACATCGGGTAAGTCGTACAGTCCGTCAAGTTCTTTATTATGCAGTCTCCTCCATTCTCCAGTCATCTCGTCCCGTTTCGACCCGTATATCTTTCTCAAAACCTTATTTTCAAACACTCGTAATTTATGTTCATCTGCTAGGGTACGAGTTTCGCAACTTTCGCAACAGTAAAGTATTACCGGTGGGATAACCGTTCTGTATATTTTTTATTTCAATTTCCTTGATATTAATCGCGATGTTAGAAGTTTTTGGACTGAATAGAAATATGCGTTCCCGGATACTAAGCGACTTTTTATTTCTTCCGTTACCTCATTTTTGCTTCTTTGCTAAAAAAAACACCTACCACAGGCAATTTTAAGTTTCGGTTTTGTCCTCCGCAACTGTTGGAATATGTTGCAATATTTTCCACCATTCTTTACTTCTTCTTGACAATACTTATATTATTATAGCATATATACTTACTCTCATCACTTCCTGCATCACTGGAATCAATGCAAACTATTTCAGTATCCGCTGTTTCAATCAACTGTTCAGCATAGTCCACTATAAAACTAAACAGGATGCTACTACTTCTTAGAAGTACACAAATATGGCACCAGATGTCAGGGCATTTCACATTTAATCCGTTTATTTTTTTGACTGATACATATGCCCATTGAGCTATCAGACGATGTATATATTTTCAATTGCACCAACAGTGGACATGGCCTTTTCTTTTTTAACTCAAGGACTTTTGTATTATAAAATATTGTTTTCATTATAAGGGATCTTTATGAAAATTAAACAGTACTTCAAAATTTACGTCCAATATGTTCTCTGGTGTCCTTCGAACCTTCCTTCAAGTTCCTATACCATACCTACGGACCGTTTACGGCACACCAATACGCTCCAGCAGGCCGGTTGAAGTTAGTTGATTTAAATTATCTTAGTAGCCATTAGACATGTCATTAAATATTTCGCAGTATACATAGAGACAAAGGACGTCGTCGATTTCTCGGGATTTTTGGTATAAGTATGAACTTTGGAGTAGTGTGGATTGCTATCTTCTTAAGATTTTCAGAAAATTGTCCTATCTAGAACCTATTCGATGCTGCTGAAACTGGAAAAGTGGAGACAAGTATTACCCAATAAATACTGATATCTTTTTGTGTGTAAATAAAGCAAGGAAGTTCCAAAATTGTGCGTTGTAAGACTCCTGTGACCTTGATACATTGTAGCTCTAAGCTGCAATATGAAACGCTGTAGTGATCAGGTTTCAACAACGTACTCAGCACTCACAGTTATTGAATCTCTCTGCACATATTCTTATCTGCTTTAGCACCTAAATGTTATCTGTTATTAGTAGCTCACATCTCTTTGTTTACCAAGTTTCAACACTATCGAACATGTCCGCCAGTAATAGTAGTAATTATCGGTTTTCTCCAAATCACAAAGGAATAGAAACAAAGCATCAATCGGCTATTGTCGTCCAAAGCTTTGGTGTGCGTAACGGTTATGTCCAAAATCCTCATAACTCTACAAGGTCATTTGGAGTTTACATGCATTACAAGAACATATTAACCATCCTCCCCGAACTCAATTACTTTCGATTATACGTGGAGTGTTAACTAATACACTGGCAAACTTCAAGATATGTCAGCACATCAAAAAATAAGAAAAAGGTCTGAGTCATTGAAAGTGGAAATTGCTACAGGCTACCGAAAGCGTGTGAAAATGAACATCAGAACTTCATATTTCCTATACCACAGACGGCAGAGCTAATACGGTAGACTTAAACCTACTCTATCCAAAAATTCATATTACAAAATTGTGCAATTTGTGGTCAAGGGATTCCCGCAAGCGATCGATTCCTAGAAATTCTCTGAACTATAGGTATGTCGAAATGAACATGAATAAGCTTTTTTTGCACGAGAAAGATGGCATGTGTAACGACTGCCATTCAACCGAGCATTCTCTCTCTCATTGATAAATAAACAAAACATTCGTTGAATGTATGATATTCTTACTCTTCATTAGATTTTGTCGTCTTTAAATCCATCTGTGAAATCAACGGTTCACTTCAAGGAATTTTTAAATTTATACAGATATTATTTATCCTCCAATATCAATTATATATTATTTAATTCAAAATGCATTAGTACTAACTTAATGCAAAATCCATTACAATCAATATCTACTATATTTTCTTATAAGGTACATGAAAACTCTTGATCCAAACATTAAATAATAATGCAAATAAGTTTATAATGTAATTATGTGTATTTCATTATTTTTTTTTCAGTTGCTTATTATACTCTCTAACACCATTTTATGCTCTCCACTCTGGCAAGGAAGACAAAGAGGATAAAAGAAGGTACAAGACCAGTTGCTACAAACAGACTGAGAAATGCTTCAGTTCATAACAATGCCTATACTTTGACTAAAAAAGAATTTCCTAAGTCGTCAATTGGTAGACTATGTTAACTTTTAATCTATATGTTCAAGTATGAGCAGAACTCGGCACAGCGAAAGAAGAAAGGAAAGTATCTTTGGCAGGAATACTTGAAGATAGCACGAATTTTAACATGACGATCGTTTGTGCCAGAAAGCACCAGAGTTTCATTGTTGTTAACAGCAAAACTGACGGGGTTTTAACTTTGAAATGTTCAGGCCATCTTGACATAAGATGATTCAAATTTGAATATGTCCATTGTTAATACACAGTGTGCTGGGAAGTGCCCGAGTTTCTTCATTTAATTTCGGAACTAACAGCGTTATAATACACATTGAATACGCAAATCGATTGTGCCGAAAAGTGCCTCAAAATTCGTCTCTTTGCAGCAAAACTAACTAACGCCATCATAACACGTTCATATAACATGAAATTTGAATACACAGACCGTAAGTACGTCTTTTGTGCTGCAAAACTAACTCATTTATCAAGTCTGAAAATGTGGAAAATTTTCGCAGAATTTTTTAAAGTAACAACATTATTATTGCAATCATTTGTGCCTGAAAGTGTGTATGAGCAAGTCGTTCTTTTTGCTGCCAAAATGATGTAACTCACTGACTCCTGGCACAAATTATATTATACAGATATGATGCAATAGGCACCAAATGAATTATTTTCTTGTTATCTTTATTTTTTAAATTATATTTTAACTTAAACAATAAGCAGCCATAAACCAAGAAGTATGAGTCATTCCATAAAAATAAAAGAAACAAATTCTAAGTAAGAAAGCATAGAGTTAGGAAGAAAATAGAGAGAACATATATCACGTCACATGAAGCCAAATTCGGTTCATCGGCAGTCATCTTGTGTGGCCCATTAGAGTCCCTCTATACCGAGTACTGTGAGGATTGCCTTTTTCGATAGAGGATGAGTGCACCTGAGAGAGGCAATACTCGAAAACGAGGGTCTCTGAATATGGGGCCACACAAGATGGCCGAAATGCCTCGTCCCTTCCGTCTCTTGGCTTCATGCCCCTCTCCAATAAAACAGCCTAAGATTCCCTTTATTTATATTCCTAACTCTATGTAAGAAACGAATAAGTTTAGAAGAAAACTGAATTATCAACGATTTATATTTTAAAAGAGATATTTAATTTTATCTATGAACAAGAGACATGTAAAATTAATATTTTAAAATAATCATATACATCAAAGCTATGACAAATTAACTCAAGAGATGGCAGCACAGCATTCTCTAATTTTCGAGATGGAACATAACTAAAATAATTATAATTTCTATAAGATGAGATTTAAGAACAAATAATTTTATTATTGTAGAATGTTATTTGTTTCACATGCTTCTATGTAACAATTTTCATTCAAAGTTTGTAATCTTAAGATTATAACAACCAGGTTAGTATGAGTTGCTATAAGTATTATATACATCGGCATTAAGGTACCCCTAAAACCAGAAACATATTGTATATTTAGGAAAATTGGGTTATGAATTCTATTTTTGTCAGAGCATGTATCGGTTTTCTATGCCTTTGATCTATACTGATCTGTAACAATTGTAGGTTTACGTATATAACAGACAGCAAATATTCTAGACACATTAAGAACCTGAACAATATTATACAGACAAAAATTAAGCAGGAGATATGGTTTTGAACTCGTCAAACAAATATAATCCTGTGGGTACCTCACGCGCCTAAAAGACAATCCGTCATCATATAAAACTGTCTTTCAAAAGCACTCCAAAATCCAACTTTATTAAACACCATAGTCAGTGGAAAAACCAATAAAACCTAAAATATAAGTAACGTGTCTCGGGATCGTCTATGATACAAAACTCAATTGGAAAGGACACCTACAGAAACGATTAAGGAACAAAGGACTCAAAGATTAATTTTCATGAATCAAGTCGTTGGAACTTCGTAGAGACTTCAGTCAGATCCAGTAATTAAAATCTATTAAGTTTTCCTGCGACCATCCATATCCATACATAGACATACTGTTTGAATATCAGCACCAGACTCCTTTTGCGGGCATATTGAACGACATGCCCTAGCAAGATTTTCCCTTCCTAAAATATGATTATGAGCAAAGCTAATAAAGACAACCATTTTGAGATTTGTTATAATAAAGGATTAATAAAATAAAGTGAAATTACTTAGCCCACCAACTTTCTCCGAATTTGATTATTTTATTTAGTTTGTAAGGCCTTTAGGCGACTTAGGCTAAGGCTGGATGGATGATGATGATGGGATGATTAGTGGAATGAAGAAAGTGGGAGGAAAGGGGAGAACCCCGAGAAAACCCACGCACACGGTATTTGTACGCCACAAAGCCCACATAGCACTAGCAGGATTTGAACCAACGAACCCAAGAGCTAGAGGTGAGCACTCTAACCGTTGATCATCCGCGGCCTTACGTTCTCCGAGTCCAAATTCTTTCAACTAAGCTTTTCATCTCAAATAAAAAGCGCAGCTCTCTGGGGTAAAAAAAGATACCTCAAATCTTTCATCCTAACTTAAAATGATATAAAACTTGCTTTCTAAATATGATGGTTTCATATATTCAATTCACCTGGCATCATCTAGATTTGATTCTGGAACTGAGTTATGAATTGTTGCCGGATGTTTATTAGCTACCTATGTTCACTTCCTATGTGCTTTCTTATCTACAATTACACTATTTGATGGACCCGGCTGGTAAAGTCAAGAACCCATCATATCGATTGCATCTGTAAAAAGAGCGTACCGCCTGGACGGCCAGCCAAACGACTCTCCCACCTGTTTTAGTATCATATTCTTGTATAATCGCCGTAACATTGTACACTCTACTGACCACATTACGACATCATGACCAACCAACAGAAAGCTGGAAAACATACATTGCCACCTGTTATTTAACGCACATCATGGTCGTCTGCATAAAAAACTTCATCGTTCGGCACTACATCAAAGCACACTCCTAGCCAAAGCATTGACTATAACTCTCACCCAAACTCCTCTTCGTGATCACCAACATTCATGAAAGTCGCACATTATCAGCAACTCTGAAGACTCCGACAATCATACGACCGTATCAGACTCAGAACAAACTGGTCATCAAGCATGTAATCTACAACATGCTCGACTGCAGTCATTTCTCCTGACTAATTTCGATCCTAAGTAAAAGACTCCAAAGCAAATGTTTCAACAATAGATCGAATACATCCATTGATACATCATCTCAGAAATCATTCCAAGCAGAAATTGCACAATCATCAAATATCCAGAGAGCAATATCTCCACCACTATTCGCAACAAATTTAGCTCTGAAGTCTTCGGCACGAACGCAAATTTCAAACAAGACCATTCGTATCCAAATACCACTACTCCGTTCACCAAAGCTCACTGTAGTCATTCCTAGTGTAGATCCGGACATCATTGGCAGTGAAGCTGAAACTCAGCTAGAACAAGAAGGGTATATCATCATCAGCAGCCTAGTTATAAGATAGCTGCTAGATACACCAGAAAGAAAACCAGGAATGGTGGTGTATCTATATCCTCACCAAGTTCCACTTCAAAACGACTGTCCCAAACACTGTACGTAAAATTAATTGTATAGAAAAACACTTCGAGTTTACAGCTATAGAAGTGACTTTGAAGTCCAACAACATTATAATTATAGCAATGTATCGCACTACTGACTCGAATTTTCAACTGTACATAAATAATTTTGAATTACTCCTGAACACACTAAATAAAGATTATTCTCAAATAATTATTTGCGGTGACTTTAATGTCGACATAGGAAATCAAAATAACAATAGTGGAAAACGTCTTAATTTAATTAACTCATTTTACTTCCACGCCACTTTCGATTTCCCGACCCATTTCTCCAGAAATTCTAATAGTGTTATAGATAATATTCTAACTAACTTATCTCCTAATTTCTATTCGTACCACGGTGTAGAATTTGGTTTTAATTACCATTTAGGACAACTAGTAGAGATCTATAATTTCTTCCAAAGGCATGAAACTAATCATGTTCGTGTTCAAAGAAGAATATTCAACGAAGTTAATATTAGAACCTTCCTAAATCTTCTTGAGGAAGAAGTTTGGTCAATCTCTGAATCCGAAACAGTTGACGATATGTTTAAAAATTTCTCAAGTAAATTAAAAATATTATTTGAGTCAGTTTTTCCTATGAAATCAAAAACTATAGGGAAACAACCAAACAAACCATGAATCACGAAAGGAATTAGGACATCTAGTCAACATTTAAGGACCTAAACCTAAAAAGAGAATTGGCATGTAATCAATCGCTTCTAGAATATTATAAAAAAATACAAATCAATATATAGAAAAGTAATCAAAGAAGCAAAGCGTCAACATTACACTAAACGCATAAATAATTCACGTAACCAGTTTGGAAAATAATTAATTTTGAAACCAGTAAAAAAGATTCTCACCACGAAAACATAAAGCTCCATATCGACGATTACAAATTTTGTACAAGTAACCCCTACTGTCGTGGAGCACTTTAGCTCATATTTCAGGAATGTAGTTGCGGACATTGTTAACAGTGAGCAAAACATTTCTTCCCATAATATTGCATCGACATATAATTATTCGACTTCTTTCATAAGTAGCTCAATGTTTCTGAATCCAGCAACCCATGTGGAAATTATTGAAATAGTTAGAAAATTTAGTAACAAATTGTCTGCGGGTGCAGATGAAGTACCAGAACTCATACTTAAAAGGTACATCCACATTTTCGCTCTTCCAATTACTTCAGTAGTTAATAAATCATTAAGCATGAGAATTTTCCAAGTGCCCTCAAATCATCTCGGATTAATCCGATATATAATTGTTCTCCCAACGACGTCTCGGTCTTCCCAATGGTCTCCTTCCATTCGACCTTCAAACCAGGATAGAATATAATCTATCCGAGCTATATGGCCTGCCCACCTTAGTCGTCAAGATTTCATTATTTTACATCTGGTGAATCGTACAGTCCGTGGAGTTCTTCATTATGCAGTCTCCTCCATTCTCCAGTCATTTCGTCCCGTTTCGGCCCGTATATCTTTCTCAAAACCTTATTTTCAAATACACATAATTTATTTTCATCTGCCAGGGTAGTAGTACTCCAACTTTCGCAACCGTAAAGTATTACTGGCAAAATAACCGTTCTGTATATTTTCAGTTTCAATTTCCTTGATATTAATCGCGATGTTAGAAGTTTTTGGACAAAATAGAAACACGTTACCCGATACTAAGTGACTTTTTATTTCTTCCGTGATCTCATTTTTGCTTGTGACGTATGCTCCCAAGTATTGAAATATGTGTACATTCTCTATGACCTCATCCCTAATTCTTATGTTTTTATTTCGTTCATTCCCTGTGTTTCGGCTTATCATGTATTTTGTTTTCTCTATGTTTATCTGTAGACCTTTTGTTTTCACTATCTTTTCATCACACGCTTCTACTAAGACATCGCTGTTGCTTTCTAGTGCATCTATATCGTCCCTTATTAAATCTACGTCATCCACGTATACGAACAGTTGATTCAAACCATTCAATGATAGTCCCTTTTTGTCCCCTTTAATTAATAAAAAAAAACATATTTTAACGCAAAGTTAAACAATAGTGGTGACACATCTTCACAAGTTAAGTTTTTTTTTTCGGAATTGCAAATCAGGATACTATATAACTTTTCTCTTTTGAGCGAATCATATGCTTTCTTAAAATCAATGAATAGATGGTGAACCGTCCCATTGTATTCCCATTTCTTCTCCAAAATTTGTCTCAAGGTGAAAATCTGGTCCAACGTGCATCTATTTCTTTTAAGTCCACATTGGTCATCTCCAATTATTTCACCTACGTATACACTTAGGCGTGTTAACAGAATATTACTTAATACTTGTAACAGGTTGGAAGTAACGAGATTCTCCGGTTACCGTGCAACAAATTTTGATCGAAAGTATGTAAATTGTGTAAATTTATGATTTTTGCATTCATTTAAGCATAATATGAGAAAATGTAATAGTAGTGCACTATTCTTAGCTCTGGTTATGAAAACAATTACCCTTGTACAACAGTATCAGTATATTTCAAATGTATTAAAATTTATTAAAACATTTAACCAAAGTGGTTGTAAATACCGAGATTAAGGTATTTTTACATTTATTTAACCGTAATGTGATAAGTTTGGATATAATTAAGACATACACTAGCCGATAACTTTTATACCCTTGTACATCGATAATTTAAAATGCGCAAATCAATGTTATATAACGAGCTTCAAATTGTGGTAGAACAAATTTGTGAAATATTGCAATGCATAGAATTAAACAATAGTGGTTAGGGCAAACATTATAAATCAATAATAAAATTCAGTATCAACCTTAAATCGTTAAAAAACATATGTACAAATATGTTTTTACCACATCAAGTAAAATCAGCACGAAGTAGTCCTAATTTCTTTATAGTTGAATAAGAATTCACAATTAGTATAGCCAAAATCCAACAGTTCCAAAAGAAGCAAAGTAAAATACAATATAAATTTAAAACCAACAACTACACTACAATATAGGCAAAAGTTTCGTGAGATCCCTTGTACAAAATAGATTCCTGGTGAATTCATTTTGAGCGTCTTCACTTGGCCTGCCTTTTATACACTACATCTGGAGCGTCCCTTGCAATAGTCCAACAGTAGTCTGCTAACATGTTAGAACTCCACTTGCCCTCATATCTCTTCTCCATGGCTGCAATATCTTGATGAAAACGCTCACCATGTTCGTCACTTACTGCTCCACAATCCTCAGGAAAAAAGTCGAGATGGGAATGAAGAAAGTGGAGTTTCAGAGACATATTGCAACCAAGTTTCTCGTAGCATAACAACAACTCAGCCACTATTTCTCTGTAATTTGTTGCTCGGTGTCTTCCCAAGAACTGTGAACAAACACTTTTCAAGCTTTCCCAAGCAGCTTTTTCCTCAGCTTGTAGAATTTCATCGAACCGATGATCTCTGAATAGCTGTCGAATCTGTGGTCCTATGAAGACGCCTTCTTTAACTTTGGCGTCACTTAAGCGAGGGAATTTTCCTCTTAAGTACTTATAGGCCTCACCCTCTTGGTTCATGCTCTTAACAAAACTTTTCATGAGACCTAATTTAATATGAAGCGGTGGAAGCAAAATTCGCTTAGGATCTACAAGTGGTTCATGTTGCACATTTTTCACCCTGGCTGAAGAGTTTCTCTTGTACTCCAGTCACTTTTGCCGTAGTGAGATGCACGATCTCTACTGTCCCATTCACAAATAAAGCAACAATATTTTGTATACCCTAACTGCATACCTAACAACAGTGCTATCACTTTGAGGTCAACACAAATGACCCACTGAAAATCATAATATTTAATTTCTTGAAGTAAACGTTTCAAATTATCATAAGATTCTTTCATATGAACTGCATAACCTACTGGAATTGAAGGAAGTTCATTTCCAATATGTAAAAGCACTGCCTTTAAACTCACCCTTGACGAATCTATGAAGAGCCTCCACTCCGTAGGATCGTAATTAATTTTGAGAGCCTTCATGAGACCACTTATATCTATACATGCCACAAGTGTGTCTTGCATAGTAAAAAATGAGGTGAACTTCTTTTCCTTATTCCTATACACTGAAATATTGACGTCTTCCTGCAATAAATTCCATTGTTTTAACCGTGACGCTAAAATTTATGCTTTGCTTTTTGGTAGGTTTAAATCCCTGATTAGATCTCTTGAGTGGGTCTATGAGGTTCACTTGGGGGGTCGTTTACCACAAATTCAGGGTCGTTCGAAGTACTTGGTTCAGGAGCTACAACTTCTTGATCATCATCGGAAGAAAGGTCGTGGTCGGAGGAAAGGTCTTTGGGTGGGTCAGGAACAGGTAGTCCTTCTCCATGTGGAACTGGGCGCATTGCAGAAGGAATATTAGGAATATTAGGTCCGCTTCTTCTTCCTGGAAATTCCCTTCTGGACAGAAGGAACCACTTTGATGTGGTCGCTTGGCTCCCTCCAAATCATAGGCACTGCAAAAGTCATTGAACGTCTCTTCCCATTAATCCAGTTTCTCAGATTGCTTGCACAAGTGTTACAAACAATGTGGGGTGCCCAAGCCTTATCCTGGTCTCCAATTTTACAACCATAATAAAGTTCATAAGCTTTTCTCATTAATGGTGTTATATGCTGCTTTTGTGACGAAAATGTTACTTCTCCACACACGTAGCAGAAATTGTCCGCTCTATTTACACAATATCGCGGCATTTTCGTCTATTCAATTGAAACACTCAAAATGTCATTTCAAGCAACTCAGAGGAACTGTTCAAAAATATGCTTGTAAAACTGTGTCTTTTTATATGCAGCACTACAAGAAAATCACATCAACAACTCTGATAACTGCAATAGCGTTGTTGTTTCGAACAATAGCAGAAAACAAATGTGATAAGCAATAGAAAGAAACAGAGCGTTTGTATAGTTTCTCCAGTGTTGCCAGATCAGGGACATTTTTACCCCAAATAAAGCGAATATATTCACTATTATAACGTTATTTTTAGACATGGATGTAAAACAAAAACCAGAGCTAATATTCGATTTTCGCTTTCACATTCGTGATAAGCACCACAAAATCAATAAGAATTAGGTGATTTTGTTCAATTTACATTTTCATTGTTGAACAGTGATAATTATTGCAGTCCGATTTATCGCCTTTTTTGTTAATCGAAACTATTATTGAGGTTTTCCATTCCTTTGGGAGCTCCTCCTTTCTCCATATAGCACTTATCAATTTATGTAGTTCCTTGATTAGTGCAGTTCCTCCTGCTGTAATTAATTCGGCTGGAATATTGTCTATTCCTGGTGATTTGAAATTTTTCCATTTCTTTACCGACATTTCGATCTCGATCTCGCTAGGTTCGGGAATCCAGGGTTCTGCGGTATGGATTTGAAATTCCTCTGTTTGTACCCCGTTGTGTACATTAAGAAGTTTGTCGAAATAACTTTTCCACAGATCGACAATTTTAGTTGGATCCGCCTGAAGATCTCCATGTTCATTTCTAATCATTCCTAACCTCGGCTGGTAACCTTCTTAACGAGTTTACCCCTTTGTATAGATCTTGTATGTTATTTGTCTTGCCGTTTTACTGTATCTCCTGAATCTTCTGCGTTATATATTAGCGCTTTACTGTAGTTGTTGGTACGCTTTGCTTCGCTTTCATTAGTTAGCCATCGTTGCCTTGCTTGATTTAAGCCTCATGAAGCTATAGGCATTCTTCATCAAACCATGGTTTGTTTTTCTGTTATTTTTTCTCACCTACACGTTCATTCGCTGCGCTCTTAATTGCCTCCCACATCTTATTTACATCAGTTTCACTATTAATGTGATCTTCATCTTTATTAGTATTACCGGAGTCGGCTTAGATTTTGAACCTATTTGAGATTTGGAGTTGGTAATCTGCTTTTATGCTCTGATTATTTAATCGTTTAACTTCGAATTTAATTCATTTGATCCCTTGCTTTCTCTGTTCTGTTTATGCAGAATTTTGTTTATTCATGATCAAAAAGAAAGGCATGGGACGCGCTCATATATACAGTCACTTTCTAAGTTCTTGAATTGGCACGCCACATGCTTTTCTTTTTAGTCATGCAAATACAAGATTATTTTTTACTTTTTAGTACGAATTGTTTGAGAAAGGTATGCCATTAAAAAGTTATATTTTTCATTTTCTTCTAGTTATTTCTGTGTTCGGATACTTTTTCTCAAGCTAATATTTTCTCAACCCAAATCCTAAAGTGTTCTGCAATCGACCAAACGTAAGGACATTGCAGGGTAGTATTTATTTTAGGATAAAGAAGTCCATTTTAAAAAATATTAAAATATGCTATAAATATATTTTGGGGAAAAAACAATGGAATATTGTATTGTCACCCGACTTACGTCACTGTGGAACATTGTATTATCATATGACGTCGGTAAATGAGTTAAATTAACGTTGCAAGATTTGAGAACACCACGAAGCATTGTGAAGTGAAGAAAAGACCGTAAAAGTAGTTGTGTTTATGCATGATTCAAAAGAAAACCATGGGGCGCTCTCTCCTATACAGTTACTTTATAAATTCTTCAATTGAATCTCCCCATTCTTTCCTTTTTTAGTCATGCGTCAACATTTTTGTTTTTAATTTTTAGTACGAATTGTTATGTTTTGTTTTAAAGAAAAGTATGTTTTCAAAAGTTTTTTTTTTTTTTTCAAAAATATTTTTTTCAAGCTATTTCTGTGTTCGTATACTTTTACCTCACCCTATATAATGTAAACTGATGTTTTGTCATGCAAATCCTATATCGTTTTGCAACCAGCCAAACACAACATCGTTGCAGGCTAGTATTTATTTTAGAATAAAGAAGTTCTTGCTAAAAAAATAAAATGTTTTAAAATACATAAATTAATAGAAATATATGAAAGTAATAATGGAAAATTGTATATTATTTATTTTATTTATCTAGTATAATATATTGTATAGTATTTATTTTAGGATAAAGAAGTCCATATTAAAAATATTAAAATATGCTATAAATATAGGAAAATAACAATGTAATATTGTATTGTAACCCGACTTACGTCACTGTGAAACATTTCATTATTGTATGACGTCGGGAAATTAGTTAAATTAGGGATGCAAAATTTGAGGACACGGTGAACCATTGTGAATCAAAGAAAAGTATGTAATAAGGAATTTGTACATTCTATTACATTTTATACAAGATGAAATTACTGAAAATATGTTGATAAAACCATGTTTACTTAAACCCAGGCTTGCAGTTTCATCACAATAGGATTTACAAGGCTCAACCGATTAATGAACACAAATTTGGTCTACCCATTTTGTAAGTGGTTCCAGAAAACACATATTTATTTGTAAAACGCATAAAAAAAAAGAAAAACATATACACATGAATGAACACTATGTGGAATACACGATCAATTGTAGAGTAAGTTCGTCATTTCCGCTATATTGAAGTCGGCCATCTTGAATGTTGCATGATTTTTTAAATGAGAAGAGGGTCATGTAATATATCAATCTGGGCTAGAATTTTACCAGAAATACATTGAACTGATTTCTTTATTATTATTTTAAGGCCTTTAGGTAACTACGACTCAGGCCGTATGGATGATGATGGGATGCATTAGTGGAATGAAGAAAGTGGGAGGAAACCACCCCGAGAAAACCCACGCACACGGTGTTTGTCCACCACAAATCCCACATGGCATGAGCAGGGATCGATCCGACGACCCCTAGCACCAGAGGTGAGCGCTCTGCCAACTGAGCCACCGCGTCCTCAGAAATATATTGGTGAAGTCAGTTTTGTCTTAAATATAATTTTTGAGCGAGATATTGAGTTATGACATTAACATGCATAGTTGATTGGAAAGTGTGGAAGTCAACAGTCAAGAATTGTATTATAAAGTCAACAAAGTATATACTCTGTTGAAACTTGAAAATATGCAAGCGTCAGTAGCATCAAATTTTCTTCTAAATGAACTTAAACGGTGTACGAAATTCAAAACGTAAAACGAACACTAAGATTATGAATGAATATCTAACTAATAAAAGCAATATTATCCATACCTGTAAAGACAAACACATTAGGCCTAAATTCAGAAAATACTAGAGCATTATTTTCCTATTTTTATGAGTAGCAGAAAAATGCTCAACCACAATCTTCACATCCAGTTATAGTGAAGAATATTTTCCAATACCTAACACAACCATACAGACGGTTACATGTCTCCAGTTCTGTTTATTGACTATGAGTTTATGATTCCTGAGCGACCTATCGCAGCGTGCTGTTGTTGCATGTTGGGTTGCACATTGCAGAGAAACTTTGTTTTGGTATTGAAGTTAAAAACAAAACAAAAAAACTCTTACGTAATGTGTCCACGTTACCCGCGTACGAATGACAAGTTTTTTTTTCCACATCCAGGAAAGTGTCCTTCTAATGAACTAAATGCAATCACAACCTTTCTGCAGGAAACAAATCAATCAGCTGATTCGGCAATGAATCTGTCCAACACAGGAAATAAATATCTACCCTCAAGTCATCTTCTCTTAATAAATTTAATTTGTTGTTGTTCTGTTGCAGTGAGCATATCTCTTCGGAACCTTACAGAGGTGACGCACTGTCCTCCATATTGGGGAGGTGGTGGTTGTGGGGGGGGTACTGAAATTTTCTTTGCATGATACAGTAACGATGTGAAAATTTATTTATTTATTAAGTTTGCGAACAATCTGCTCTGAGATCTCTGAAGGTTGACAGTAAAGCTTGAATTTGTATATAAGCTGTAGCCAAACTTCATTCTGTTCTTTGAAAATTCTGATACTAATTTTATTTCCTGAAGCAAATCATGAAATAAGTTGATACAGAATACGTAGTTGAAATCAAAAGAAACTGAGATTTTCATTTCTTTTATCAATCCTTTTCTGTCAATATCTTGTGAAAGGTCAACAATATCATGTTAGATATACGATACATTTCACAACAATGCAATGTGCAATTTAACAGATGCATCTGGTATGACATAAACGTTTCAGTTCAATAACAGCGAGTGTGAATTTCCAGATATAGAAGGGAAATGATATGATGTGACGTCAGACCCTGCATCAAATATAAGAATTTTATGTTGGAATGTCCGTCCCTGTTGTCCCTTATTTTTTCAAAGCTAAACAAACAAAGTATACTATTCACGCGACTCATCTCATGCTCTAAAGTTTGGTATAATAAATTGAAAATCTTTTGCGCTGTCACCTTCCCGATTTGATTTTTCTCACCACATCATACAAAATAGAGAGAAGATAAATTCATTAACAAGTTAATTTAACATTGTTCTCAATTTAAAATTTCTGATGAAAATTATGACCGATCTTACAATAGCTGTAGTGATAGTTCGGGCGTGCAGGATTCAATTTTTCTTTCTTTTGGGTGGAGTATTGCCCCTTGTGGCCCCCGCGTGGCGTCGCCAATGCATTTTTTTTTAATTGATGTTTTAGCTGAAGTTTAAGAAGACCTTCAGCTTTGTTGCTAAAGAAAATATAGCATTATTGAAATGGTGTGACAAATTAAACTCGCAATTCTACCTATAATGTCAGTTAAAGAATTTGGAGTGTTGCCAAAGACCTACAATACCCAAGAAACTATATTCTAATAATTAAAAATAATATTTAGTACAATCTAGAACATTGAGTGGTTTTATAAATCAAACAAAAAATGAATTTAATTTGTTTTCAGTCAATTTATAAATCAAGTATCGAAGTGTAAGTCAAAGAGCTGCCATCTATTGTCACCAGTAGTTACTACTTCATAGCTTCTTTGTATGTCTAGCGATCTTCAGTAAAAGACATTGAATTGAACTGAAATTTTATTGATGGCCTTTAGGCATCTAAGGTTCAGGCCGGGATAGGGGAGGGGAAAGGATTCGGCAATGTGTTGAAGTTGCCATCCCGGAATTTGTCAGATGTGATTGACTAAAAACCCTGAAAAAATCCTCAGTCAAGATGATTGGCAAATGGGATCGAACCCACGCTTTTCCGAATGCTAAACTAACGCTCTACCACTGTAAGCTACGGCGGCTCGGTAGGAGAAGGCATTTATTTAATTAGGTTAAGAACTGAAAAGTGAGTATGGATTTATTTTTACATCATAAGTTATTCATAGGCTCAATAGCGATATTATTTTTGGGCTCCATAATGGTTAAGCTATTAGGACGAAAATAAAACCACTCTTAAGCGCAAAGTGCAAATTCATATTGTTAGGCCACAGAAATGTTACATGTCGTCTCTCGGTAAATTCAATATAAAAGAAGATAAGCGTCAACTGTTGTCAATACTTTGTGGCTTCATATTTCGGATCAGAAGAGAAGAATCATTGTATTTAGGCCAGGATTGAGTAACTTTTAATTTTTAAGTCAGTTGAGTTCTGAAGACATATCTGAAGTTAACTGGAATGCATACATAACAATTCGAAATCATCTTCCAGCTGCCTCGTTAATCTCGTTGGAGGGGACGGGGCGTTAGGAAGGCCCGCATTTGATTCTCGAAGAATGTAACATTTCTTTGTAAGCATACATTTCTTATACCGATATTGTTCTTCAAATTTTACGGCAATTTTAAACATTTTAACCCACCATCGATTTATGGATAGTTCACATACCTACTTAATTTCCGGCGTGTAATGCCAAGTCAGCGTCAGGGAATGCAGCGGATTGGTTAAAACTAGGTTTGATTTTCTATGTGTTGTATTATAAATCAAATTTATTTTCGATATAGTGTTAGGCATTATTGGTGCATTACATAATTTAGATTAAATCTGCAAAAGAAAACTAATTGAAAGATTGTGTATTATTAGGGTTTCAGATCGTTTGGCTACAATAATTTCCAGACTATTCACATTCACAAATTCCCAGATCACTAACACGCCTAATAAAAATAATACAGAGCAGAAAATCTATCTAATATCTTGAACACAATACCATTTCAAGGAATAATACATATATATTATCATTTTCAACTATTCAGAAATAAAATAATTAAGTATACATAACCATATTTCAATATCTTTTGTAATAATTTCGAAAAAATATTAAAACAATAATTCTTTCTGTTTTGAGTCTCATAATTGTGCTCTATTAAATCAATTATGGTTGACAGTTTCATTACACTTTTCGCGTGGGTGGGATATGAATGCTTCGTTTTTTTCATGATTATATTAGCTGAGCTTCACTTAGAAAGCTTTCTGTTTTGCATAGTAAATGTCTTAAAAATAACCCAAAATGAGTTATTTCAGAATTTATAAATGTTCATAGTATTTATGATTTAAGAATTCTTCAGGCCTACTCTGGAAACCTAAATACGGAATATATGCTGGCCCAGCAGTCTGCGGCGGTAGGCCATCGGCTCGACAAACCGGGTTCGAGTCCCAGCAGGGCCATGGGTGTGGATTTTAACAGCTAAAGGCTAATCGTGACGGGCCGAAGTCCAAAGTTACTAGACTGGCCCATATAAAAATCAAGTTTACCAAAGTTTTACGGAATACATAACCTTACTTTGTCAATTATTATTTGTAGCTGAAATTTGAAATCATTCGCTATATGGATTACCACACTACTGGGGTACGTCACATTACATTAAAAATAACTACTAATGTAAAATACGTCAAGTTAAGGATTGTAGCATTTTACTGTCCGATGATTTAAAAATATCGAACTCTCAAACAAGCATATTTGACAGTGATCCTTTCCCAACATAAAGAAAAATTATCAGGTTCTAGCATTTGCCAAAAGAATTCTGTGTAAATTAATCAGCACGTGTAGATTTGTGTACGCAACAGACAAGTAAACGACACACATATATTCATTTTTACATTCTTTTCTTTAGTTCACAATGGTTCGTGGTGTCCCCAAATTTTGCAACGTTAATTCATTTCCCAACGTCATACAATGATGACATTTCGCACAGCGACTTAAGTCAGGTGACAATGCAATATTCCATTATCATTTTCATATATTTCTATATATAAATATATTTTAATATTTATTTTTTTAACATGGACTTCTTTATCCTAAAATAAATACTAGCTTGCAACGATGTTGGGTTTTGACTGGTTGCAGAAGACATTAGGATTTGAGTCACAATTCATTAGCTTGAGAAAAATTATCTGAAGACCGAAATATTGGGGAAAAAAATAATTAAAAAAGCTTTTTAAAGATTTACTTTTCTTAAACAATTCGTACTAAAAAGGAAAAAATAATTTTGTTTATGCATGATTAAAAAGAATAGCTTGGGGCACTCTATTTCAAGAACTTACGAAGTGACTTTATATGAGAGTGCGCCTCATGCTTTTCTTTTTAGTCATGCATAAACAATTTTTTTTTTTTACTTTTTAGTATAAATTGCTTAAGAAAAGTATGTATTAAAAAGTTATTATTATTATTAAACCGTGCTATATATAGGTGTTATATCAGCAATTGGGGTACCGTAAAGCAGGGAGAATTTGCGCGGTAGGATAGATTGTGCAGGTCCTGTAAGGATGGGAAGGAATTGTAATAAAGTTTTGCGAGTGAAGGACAAGTGAATACGTTACTGGAAGACTCGTCAGTTAAATTCCTGTGTTCATAGAAGGTGGTCGCTGAAACTTATCATTAATTTTGTGCATCTACGACACAAGATAATTGCTTGAATTTTCACAAGCGTTGTATATATTTTCAAATGAAATGCTTTACTGTAAAATAATCATAAATCAGGGTGTATCTCAGCTAGTTCGTTGTCAGAACTGGTGTTGTACGCACTTTGTAGTGATTTTGGAAATTTGCACCTAAAGTATGTAGTACGTAATCTCTCCTCTAATAAGGATAGTTGGCGCTAGCGTTAAGTAGGAGAGTTTGCGCAGTACATTCATTTAATAAAATGAGAGTAGAGTTTGCGCAAAGTTATATATGAAACACGGCTAGATTTTGGTGTCATTTTTTATCCTGGTCCACTACTTGACGGAGAAATACACTGTGTGAAGAGCATAAAATTCTTTTCCTCTGTCCACTTACGATTGTATTAGTAAAGTTTATAAATACTGCCAAGAATAAGAAATGTAATATTTAATAGGAATATTCAGGATGCTTGACCAAATTTCTTTTGGTAATACAATATACAATGTTTTGGACAACAACAATTAAGTAGTTTCTATTTGGTTCGTACCGCATGTTATTTTATTCTCATGCGCAGTCTCTCCTACCCATGTGCGAAATCTTATCTACTCTAGTAGGAGAGTTTGCGCAAATTAAGGTTTTGGAAAAAAATCATTATTATTCAGCATACACTTACTTATACCAAAGATTTCTAGCATGTAATTTGGTTAAGATTGAACAGAATATTTTGTGTAATTTTTTTAGACGTTTGCATAAAAAAAAATATTGAATTTTTCTTCAATTGTGCATGAACTCTTCCGTCTTTACGATATTTGCCTGCACTTATCCTTATAATTAAAGATATATTTAAGAGAACAAGTTTAATGAAATACAAAACCTACTTTGAATATTCTGTTTTATTTAAAAGAAAACAAATAAAAAAAAAACAGAAACTCCCTGATTTCTCTCAGATCTTTTCACTATAAACATATTTTCCTAAAATGTTTAGGTCAGTGAGAACTGGCAAAAGAGTCAGTGAGAACTTCGACAATTGCATTCCAAAGAAATCAAGGTTACGAAATAACTTTAGACCTATATGTTTTTTCCCTAACAACTCTTATCATTTTTATAATTATTATGAAATAACAAAAAAGATTTTAACATAATAGTAGCACTTTCATACACGCAGTACGAGAACCCAGCACACTTGATTCGCTTTTTCCTAGCACGGTTTGACCAGGTTACATTTAGTCATGTTTCACTGAGGACTTCCAGACAGTCGAATAGCTTTAGTATTTTATCGCTAGATGGATGTCATTACACAAGCAATATATAGATTTTCACTACGCACGAAGTTTTGCTGTGTTTGCGAAAATTGAAATATGGATGCGATCGAGTGTAATATCATGGTAATAGGTACTGTTACTTTTCTACACGTTTTTGGAAGGACAATTATCAATAATAAATATAGCAGAGACAGGCACGTATTTAAAAGTTATTTTCAGGCAGGGTGTTATTTGTTACCGAAAGAGGTGGGGGGGGGGGATTTTATAGAATAATATTTACAGGATGTGCTATTATATGCGTATTTCAGCATCATCTCGTAGCCAAGGACAGCGCTACAAAGGAGCTGGGGGGGGGGGGGGGGAATAAGCCTTAATCCCGTTCTAGACCTCCAGTGTTATCAGTATCGTTTATTTTATACAGATCATAGACTTACGTGAGCCCCTGACTTTTAAAATAAAATATTTTACCCCCTCGCATTTTGAACCCTGGCACCATCGCTGCTCATAACTCAAGGATTAATACATAAGTCAGAAAGGAGTCCATACAGCGATGACAAGTGTGGGAAATTAACAACTGAAAATTTAGTCCATATTACATTAGACTCGAAGTGAAAGACCAAGCTTTAACCATTTGGTCTGGTGTCTAACTTGGGACTTTGATCGAGCAATTCCAATATCATTAAGTATAGAACTTACCTGGCAGTATTAATACACCGTACTAATTTTCTGTCATGTGACACGAGAAATTTAGAACTACCTGAACAATCTTAAATAAAGTTTCTGTATTTCTTGCTGGTCGAACATTGTGAGATGCAATAAAGGCGTACAAAAGAATTGTTTTGCAAATGATCTAAAAAAATGGTTTTCTCCACTCTACAAGGAAACAGGTAAGGTAATTCCCCACTTACTCCCTACAAATAATACCGAAGTTTCGGGGTCGGGATCCGAGTCTTTCTGGGTGTGAAATTTACGTAAAATGTATTTAATTTTTCCTGGAATTATGCTAATTTTACCAAAAAATATTAATTTCGAGGCGTTCTGGACCCCAAAACCACCTCTAAATACGTCCCTGAGAAGAGAGAATATTCGTCAACAGTGATTTCTGAGAATGAGAAGACAAATTATCTGGCAACTAATAACGCGGAAGAATACATATACATTCCTTTTTGTATTATTTGTTCCCTCTTCAACATATTTTATATTATTTGTTCTCCCGAAATGGATAACAAAGAATTAATTTCTTCCTCAACACCACACTAATAGCGCTTTAACACACGCACCATGGGCAGAGATGTAAAATACCCGGGTAAATACCGAAAACTCATAAATACTCAGGTATTTATAAAAAATAATGTTTTTATATATTTTATATTTTTTTTCTTATTCTATTCAATTTAAGTGTAACTAAAATTCACTTGAACATAGGAGACAATATTTAAATTAAATTGAAATTATTTTTCTAAATATTTAATCTTACGCTTACGTGTGTTTACATCTACAATACATGTAACCTTTTTCACGTTTCGGATGATTATTTTCGCTATCATTCTGACAGAGAAGACACTTTTACTTCCAATGCAAGTTGCTGTTCGGCCTGTTCTTCACTTACTTCACTTACTTATTGTTTTTTTTTTTTTTTTCATTGTACTCATTGCTGTTTTTAGAAACATTTTACTAGTTCTAGTAAAGATTTTCTTCTTTTCTTCAGCACACTTCAAGCATTTCTTGATATGCTTTGTCATTTGGTTAAAATTAGAAGGTTTGTACTCCTTAGAACAGTATATACACACAACACCTTTAACCCTGAAAAACTCCCATGCTGGGACCTTGTGCTTCCTTTTTTTTGTAATACACTAAACTCGGATAATAAGAGTCAGTGACTGTACTTTCACTAAAAGTAAGGTTATTTATGTTGTATGTGACTCCAAATATGGCAGAATGTCATTGAAAACAAGCACGGAGGCAACTGTAGGTCACCTAAAGGCGGAGGCGCTGGAGAATAAGATTTTAGGGAGTTTTAGTGACTAAAATTCCCCTGTCTTATATGAAATTAAAATATTAACAGCGATCTTTTTAAATATAATTTCATGGTAATTCATGAAATGTGCTCGTATTATTTTATGCAATAAATGGAATTTATATATAAACTTAAGTTATTAAACAGTATTTGGAATTAATATTTCAGGGACTAGAATGTCAAAATTTATTTCACTACACATTTTAAAATTAAATGAATTTTCTTTTTTTTATTACCGAGTAATTAGTATTTACTCATATTAACTACTAAAATCAGTCTTTCTGATATTTTATTAAAACTTAAAAAAATAATAAATTCTCTCGTTTTTGGTATTTACCCGGTAAATACCCATTTATAAATACCCTACCCACTGGGTATTTATCCGGCTCACATCACTCCACGGGCCAACCTAGCACGATTTGACTTGGTTTTTCATGGCACAATGTGACATGTGTTTAATTTACCCATTTTACACGGGAAGAAGTTTTAATTTTTTATCGCTAGAGATATATGTTTTATGTTCCCAGCTATAGATTATTAATATTACGATAAATATTTTCGCGAACTTCAGAATGAAATAAATAAAAGAAATCAGCTTACTATTATAATATGTTCTAAAATGAACGATGCATTAGTCTTATATTGGGGTGAAATCGATATCAGAAAATGCGCTCAAGTTGATATCAGTGTTTCTTTTTAAGTTTATCGGGATAGGGATTGAGTATATCGATACTCGGTTTCACATGCAAATTTTAGTTGATTTTAAGAGTTTTTAGGAAGGGTATTTTAGCACGCTTTAAGTGTAAACAGAGTATAGTTTCACATGACAAACCTCAACCACCAAAAAATTACACAGATTGCAGGAACCCAGAGAGCCTCACGAAATTGTAATTGTTATTTCGTTAAATACATACTCGAGTTAAGCTCCAGTTAAATTAGAGATTGGACCTCGAAGAAATTCGAGAAATCATAAAACTTGGCAGAAATTTAGTACTTGTTGAACTACACAACATATCAAAACTCCCCATCATTCCAGGCTGTGATTCGGTCCCCATTTTGAAAAATAAAAAACTGGAGCATAAAATAAGTGTGTGAGTGTTTTTTTTTATTTTTGTCATAAACGATGACCCATACAAAAATGTTTAAGGAGTAGAAAATGAAAGATCATATTTTTACATTCCTTTCTTTGGTTCATTTCATAGTGTCCTCAAATCTGGCAACGTTAATTTAACTCATTTCCCAACGCCCTACAATGATGAAAATTTGCACAGCGACGTAAGTCAGGTGACAATAAAATATCCCATTGTTACTTTCATATATTCCTATATATTTAACAATATATATAGTCAAACGATGTGGTGGAGTTTGACTGATTGCAAAACATTTTAGAATATGGTCATAAAATATTAACTTGAGAAAAAGCATCTGAATACCCAAATAAATCGAAAAAAATAATAAAAATCTTTTTTAAAGGCATATTTTTCTTAAACAATTCGTATTAAAAAGTAAAAAATCAATTTTGTTTATGCATGACTAAAATGAAAAGCATGGGGCGCGCCAATTGAAGACTTTATAAAGTGACTGTATATGGCAGCGCGCCCCATGCTTTTCGTTTTAGTCATGCATCAACAAAATTATTTTTTTTTTACTTTTTAATACGAACTGTTTAAGAAAAGTATATCTTTAAAAAGTTTTATTTTATTTTTTTATTTCTCAGTCGCTACTACATTTTTTTTTTGTTACATAGAACGTAGTGTTACAAAGTTATCATCGGTTTCAAGGTAGGAAATTTAAACTTTTTAAGAGAAAAACGAATGTAAAAAGGATATATTTTAATTACAGGGTTAGGCAGAAGTCTAGAAAACTACTGGTAAGTCAAAAATGGCTATAGGAAGGGCGACGAATTGATGATGATAACTTTGTAACAATTAGTTCTATTCACCGTTTATAAGATAACTGCAAATCATTTGTGCTCCATTTTTCAAAATGGCGGTCGAAGTACAGCCTGGAATGATCGAATTATTGTTTAGTTCAGCACGTACTAGATTTCTGCAAAGTTTTATGTTTTAACGAATCTCATTCGGTTTGACCCTTTTTGTGAACTATAAGGGTGGAAGGAGTCAGCTTGAACAATTTTAACGAAATCTGGAATATTTCTTCCACATAGTTCCACATACAGATGCTTATCAGAATAATGGAAACACCTGAACGAAAGTGCAACTTACCAGATTAATATGGTGTCGGGCCACCTTTCGCCTTCAGAACAGCCTTGATGTGACGTGGGATGGAGGCATAGAGGTCGTGAATGGTAGCAAGTGGAATATTACACCATTCCTCGTGCAGGGCATCGGCCAGTTCTGTGAGAGAGGATGGAGGTGGAAATCGTCGCCGGAGTCGTGTTTCCAAGATGGACCATAGATCTGGGGATTGGGCGGGCCAGGGGAGGTGTTGAACTTCATCCCGATGTTCCTCAAACCACGCTGCAACAACTCCAGCTGTGTGAATGGGTGCATTATCATCCTGGAATATGGCGTCATTGTCCGGGAACAACATCCGGACCATAGGATGCAAGTGGTCTCCTAAAATTGCGACATAATCGTTGGCAGTGATGCGTCCGCGAAGTGTGACCACAGGACCCAATGAAAACCATGATATTGCGGCCCACAGCATCACCGTGCCGCCGCCATGTTTCACAGTTGGGCGGAGACACTGCAGATCATACGCTTCTTTGGGCGTTCTCCACACATAAACACGGCCCGTGGTTTGGAATAGGGTGAATGGTGACTCATCCGACCATACCACACGTTTCCAGTCGTCAACGGTCCAAGTTGCATGGTCGCGGCACCATTTGCGGCGTGCTAAAGCGTTCTGGTCCCTGATGAGAGGTTTGGCCCGTGCAACACGACCCCGTAAGTTCATGTCATGTAATTCGCGGCGGACTGTGATTGTCGAAACAGGTTGGGGGAGGTGCTGATTGAGTTCCTCCGTCACTTGCGTCGCAGTGGCACGACGGTTCCGCGTGACAAATCGCTTTAATACCCGGCGTGCCCTGTCACTGATGCTTTTCTTCCGCCCACTGTTCCGCTTCCCCGATGTGGTTTTCCCGTGTGTTGTGTAGGCCGTCATCACCTTCGACACTGTCCCTGGCGACACACCTAACACACTAGCCACTGCCGTCACACTCACTCCACATAACCGCGCACCAACAATTTGCCCTCTTTGAAACTCTGAGAGGTCTCCCATTTTACACTACCTCCTGTGCAGCCACTGCACACTCCTGTTCCACGACGCCTGACGTAGTATGGAGACCGACCTAACACACCACCACCAGCAGTCCGGCGCTGCGGTCGCCACGACACCACTGCCAACCCATACATCTGACGTGTTGCCAACTACAGGTGTTTCCATTATTCTGATAAGCATCTGTATCTCTATTAAATATTCTTTAGTACAACCATTTTGCGATACTAACCCTATCGCCAGTAACTATAGGAAACTATTGAATGCAAAACATTGAAACAAAGAAGTGTATTATAATGGAGAATAAACAGAATCGAAGTGTATTTAGAAAAGCAGTGGCATGCAGGTAATAGGTAATAAGGGGACTTACAAGAAAATGTTTATATAGAAAACGGGGGTCAGTTTTATGTTTGTTGCAACGATTGTTTAATTCTAAACAACTTTTGTATGAATAATATATTTTTTAAATTCTACCGTTTGGTAAAAGGGAGTCGCGGGGTGAAAAAGGTTGAGAAACGCTGAGCTATCGTAACTGCCAAATAGTAAGAAATATTAAAACATGTTTCCTTTAAAAGTTATCAAGTTCTTAATGGAAGTTCCAACTAAGTAGAAAAATAATAAAAAAATACAACTTTTTAAAAACATTCTTTTCTTAAAACAAAAAAACAAAACAATTCACACTAAAAAGTAAAGAAAAAAAATTTGTAAACAAAATTATTTTTTACTTTTTGGTATGAATTGTTTCATTTTAAGAAAAACATTTCTTAAAAAAGTTTTTATTATTATTTTTTTCAAGTTATTTCGGTGTTTGGATACTTTTTCCTTACCCTATATTTTGTATGCTGATGTTTTATGACACAAATCCTAAAGAGTTCTGCAACCACTCAAACGTAACATCGTTGGTGGCTAGTATTTTTTTAGGATAAAGAAATCCATATTAAAAAATATACTTTTAAAATATATAAATATATGAAAATAACAACATAGTATCCTATTTTCACCCGATTTACGTCACTGTGCAAAATTTAATCATTACATGGCGTCAGGATATGAGTTAAATTAACGTTGCAAGATTGAGAACATGGTTGAATCATCGCGAGTTCAAGAAAAGCCTGTAAACATGGCTTACTTTCCATCAACATTTTTAAAGTTGGCTCCGCATAAAAATATTTCCTGGACGCCATTGGTTACTCCAGTACATAGAATTATAAAACCTCCACTAGAGGCAGAACTGGCGCCACCATCTATGTAGTTTTTAACTCCCAGCGCGGCACAAGTTGAACATTCACTTGTTTCTCTCTTTGTTTGGTAGAAAATATCAAGCTGTCCGCTGATATTTTGTGCATATTGTATTTTGCATGCATATTGCATGTGCCACGCACGATCTTTTTATGAAGGAAAACAAATGAGTGAATTCGCATTAGAGTTCACCTTAGGTAAGTTCAATACGTAAGATACAAACAATTCCTAATTAAATTGATCAATATAAGGTATAATTTAATATAAAACTCACTTGTACAAAACGTTCTTGATAAATATTATATTTGCTGTGAAAGATTTTTTCTGTTAAATAAAACAATATAATATTGATACTTCTTAAAAAAATATTATACAACATTAGGTATACATCGCAAGTGACATAAATATTACACACACAAATTGCTAATACAGTGATTATATACAACCAACGGTTCACTTGCATAAATTTACACAGAAAATTATTAAAATTGAAAATAGGGTAAGGGCACCGGTTATCGCACATACACTAGTAGTTGGCAATTATCACATAAATATCACTGAAACATGACCTGTATCATTAAAGAAAATGTGTATAAAAATTATCTCTAGTTTTCGGACAGCTTTAACTTGATATTCAAGTTCCACTGGCCCTCGAAAGTAACATTATATAGATCACCGAAAGAAAAACATCTGGCTCCCCTGGTTAGCTTAGAAGATGCCGGAAAAGTTATTTGAGAATGAAGAAGAGTATATTTAAATTTAGGGTAAAAGTCTTAAAACTATTGAAAAGACAACACCGACCACGTTAAACTGTAGGTCCCATCCTTAGGACGTCATCTTCATGCGATGGAAGGCAATGGCAAATCACCATCGGTTCACCTAGCTCCTGGACCTTCAAGTCAAGACCTGCCTTCGGGCAGAACACCCACCATCATCATCACTGTGCTTAATAATTTAACAAGTATTTTCAACAGCACGTTACTTGCCGAGCCGCCGTAGCTCAGTGGCATAGCGTTAGTGTAGCATTTGGGAGGTCATGGGTTCGATTTCAGCGGTCGACCATTCTGACTGAAGTTTTTCCAGATGGCACCTTCAACATATACCCTGGCCGATACCTTCCCTTTCCCCTCACCTATCCCGGCCTGAGCCGTAGGAGCCTAAAGTCATAAATAAAATTCAACAACAGATTATGGGCTTACAACTATTTAAATTTTAAACAGATAGATAAATTATAATTTATTTATTTTTTAACGCGAATATGACCACTTTATGCCCAATAGGCCTAAATGAAAACTATCCAGTATTTCTGAATATAAATACTTACTGTTATGTATATTTCTCTTTTGGATTGAGAGACAGTTTTATAACTATGAATCTGACTGGATAAAATACCTTCGCATCAAATAATTCTAATCAAATATGTGTGTTTTCTTTTATATTTCTAGCAGACATAAACTGCACGAAAGAGCGTTTTACATAATGAAATATTTTTAACGGAATAATATTAAATGATCATTTATTTGTTAAATGATACATCGATCCTTTTACCTATCTGTCAGTACAACCGTAAGCAGCACAGGAGATCGGTATTTTCTTCTCAAATACATACGAAACAACTATGACAAACAATGCCAAAGAGCGAAGCATAGCAACCGTATGATAGAAGCTCACAATACCTGTTGTTGCCAAACAAACATACTCTCGGTCAAGTTTCAAGTGGCGCCGCGTTAGCAGCGCCAGTCCTGACTCTAGTGGAGGTTTTAAAACTCTATGTTCCAATATCATAATTCAGTTTTTGCATATACACTCGTCCTCTCTCATTTTTTTTTTTTTGTTCAAAACTCTAGGTCAAATACATTGCGAGTTACAAACATGGTACGATGTACGGAGTTACAGTATAACCATGAATGTAATTTTTGTGATTTATAAATAGGTTATGAACGAGCGTTTGCACAAATCTGGGATAGTCCGATTCCACCTCAGGGCACATGACTTGTGGTTTATGTACCAAGTATGGCCTACTCATTACTATTTGAGTGTGGGTAATTCCCTTGTAAGTAATGAAAATAAATGTTTTGGTATAAAAATTGGCTATATTAAGAACATGATTATACAATGTAGCAAAAATGAGTTAATCTTTGAGCGACGTCACCTGCACTGCTTATAACAAGTCTTCAAGTGTAAGAGAAAAATACAATATAAAAATAACTGCTTACTTAATTTAACCTTGTATGTAAACCAACTTTCAGACAAGCATATACCGGACTGAAAAAGGAGAACTTTAGTCTGTGTGATAAATCTCTACAAATCAGTCCGCTGTTACAAAGGGAAACTTTTGCATAGGGGAGGAGGAACCTCACTGGGGACTTCTATTGGTACGAAGGATGCTACAGGACACAGAGAGAGAAGAGGAGGGGGGTAGAAAGTGTGAGTGAAGGGGAGGAGAGAGGATGCTCATTACGTTATCTCATTTACATGTCTGCGAAGCCCCTGAAACACCGCAACCCACGTTGCCTTGGAAACCGTTGAAAATTGCTTCACGATCCGAATTACCCATCCTTTGGGTAATCAGGCAAGAAATGATAAAGCTAGTTTTCTCTTTATGTGTGTCCTTTCTTTTAATATTTCTCTCTTTTTCTTCCTTCCTCATTCCTTTTCCATTTTCTCTTTTTTACTAAAATCCATTTTTCTCTTTCCTTTGCTAGTTTGAGCTCTTTAATTTTAAACTTTCTCTCAACTCCCTCCCTGCAACCTCGCCTTGCCCTTTACATCCTTGTTTTTGTGAAATGTAAGCCGCGTGATAAAAATTACGCTGTGGTTCTTGTATTTTTAATCTTACATTTGGAATTTTACACGTTTAATTATCGCCAATAAAAGTAAGCTAGTTTTTTTTTTTTTTAGGACGGAAACAGGGAACGAAAAGGAGGATCGAAACAGATCCATTCGACTGTGCATGAATAACCAACCCTGTGCTATCTACAATGGCAATGCCGCACAGCATTGGTAATTCAGGACAATCAAATTAAACAACTTCGATCATCCCTTTAGTGTGAAGAATTCAAATTTGATTCTGATTCTTCTACAAGCTACAATAATAATAATAATAACAATCAAAAGTGCCCGCCCGTTGGTGCGGTGTGAATATAATATGTTTTTGAGGGAAGGTATTTAGAATGTCATACAGTATGTTAGAAATTCTGCATGCCTCGAGTATAGTTAGCAACACTTCATTGTATGTTTTACATATGATGCTTATTATCATTAGGAGATGAAAAATATACAATAAACAGAGTTAGTATCATATTGAAAAAATAATATTTTATATCAAGTTGGCAACAATGTTAACCCAATGAAGAACTTCTGATACATGGATACGAATTAACTACATCCAAATGTAATTTTATGTTAATGTATTGTTTGTAGTTTATCGAAAAGTATCTATTATTTACCATTTTAAAACATCGATAGTGGGTTTTACCGCTGTATCTCCAAAACAAAAGCGCAATGCGGCAAATGAAAAAGATAACGTTCTTCTTGTTTTTAGTGTTAGCAATTTGCCTGCAAAATTTTTCTACTGAATTCCCTGTATTAGCACTAATTTTTATCTTTCGTTTTCTATATTGTAAACTTTTTTAATACATCTATAGTTGCACTCGAAGTAGCGTAATAATGTAATTGGAGGGGACGGGAAGGATAGATGGAGGGTTCAATTTTAAATGAAACGAAGGAGGAAGTGGTATCGTAGTCTACTGTCAATATAGACAGTGAATAGAAGTTATTAAAGAAGTATGATGGTTCACATATATTGGTATACTGAATCAAGTATGTATATGCAAATAGTATGGAGAGTGTGAAAGTTTCTTTTTCCTGTACTCTTCATTTATTTTATGTAATTTCTATTGCTGACGTTCTGTCCGTGGTATCTGGCTGATTTTGGCTCGTACCCTTTACTCAGCCTATTGGACAGCCATTTTGTACAGATGTTTTGAAACTTCTTAAGTTGGCGTATCACTGCACCACAATTTTGCATCTGATGAGTGTCACCAAAATGTACTACTTGTACTCACTGGTATCACTGACTAATACTATTATAATTTAAATATTAATTTTATTAAAAGTAATATAAGCAGAATTAGTTTTACTGAAATCGTTCTTATATTTTTATAATGAAAATACAAAACAGTGTGCAGTAACAATTTATTTTCGAGCAAAACGTGTTTAAATACTTTAAAACTAACATGTATAATAATTACATTTGCTATCAAATTATTCCAGAAATACTTCATATTTCTTTCCCTACGCATACTTTTCGTGTTGTTGTTGCTTGCTACATGTTGCATACCCTTAACGAGGGATTGTCAAACGTACCATTATTGATATACGTGCTATACTTTGGGAAACGCTCTTCTAAAATCTTGCCCCTCCCATGGACTTTCATGAGCATAAGTGCCGAAAACACTAAGTTACCGATATTTTTCGGAAACTATTGTTGGCTCTTCAGACACGAAAATCTCCTTCTACACTTGCTCCAGAAATCGCGACAAACTGTCCCCTGCCACACACTTCCATGAGCATAAGTTCATAAATCTAAATTCCCGAACCGAAAATGATTATAGGCTAATCCGATGAAGCTTAAGTAGTTCTACAACATACCAAAATATTGTTGAGGTTACCTTTCTACCCGTAATCCAAAAATTTCAAAATGCTGTCGTCTCTCATACACTTCTATGTTAATTTCAAGTGCTGAAAAATATACCTGACCGATGTTTGGTGGGAAAATACTATATCATATTACTCAGGACAATACTACTTTCATTTTCCGATATCTTTCAATTAGTCTTGTTTAGGGAATCAGCCTATGTAAAGTCATTGAGTACATACTAGAAAAATCTTTGCTTTGTTCTACGAGGCCATGCGTTCTGAAGGATTATCAACCCCTTGTTCAAATAGTTAGTGTACTGCCATTCAGATGTCGCTACTGCGCCCTGCATACTTGTCAATACAGCAAGCAGAAACGTCCACAGGTCGCAGTGGCGACATCTGAACGGCAGTGCACTAACTATTTGAACAAGGGGTTGATAAGCCTTCAGAACGCATGGCCTCGTAGAACAAAGCAAAGATTTCTCTAGTATTTATTTACTCAATGGTAAAATACACATAACTCTCTAGCACTATAAAATATACAGTAAAGGCATCAATGACTAAAATCTTTAAAATATGCAGTAAAAGCTTTAAAATAACCACTAAACCTGCAAATAAGCCATAAAAATCTTTGAAATAGACGCAACGAATCACAAACGAAAGGCAGAAAGTGCAATTAGGATTGAACATGGGATACTTTGACAAATAAATGTAATTTTTTAAAAAGTCCTTTTTGTGCGTTTATTGGTATCTAAGGTTTAAGTATGTCATGCTTGAGAAAGGGATTTCTAGGTAGCAATCAGAGACTTTGTCTAGGTAGCGTACCGCTATTTACATAGTGTAACTTACAAGAACCCTGGAACATCTGAATTAGGATGTGGTGCGGCGACAGAAGGTCTTGAATGTGCGTGCCTAGCCTGCACCTATCCAAACTCTGCGACAGACTTTGACAAATAAGTTTGCAGTAAATAGAACAAAATATTTTCTTTAATTCCACTTAAATAAACATGAAATATACCTTAATAATAATAAAAAAACAGCCTGTAATAAAGAAACTTCTTTGTATTATAGAATATAATGCAAAAATCTTTCAAATATGCAGGTGTTTCATATATTACATTTCTTGGAACTGAATGAAACCTCATTTAAAGCATTTATTTTTAAGGAAAAATGAGTAATTGTGAAAATGAAGTACCGATTTGATACAAGAAATGGAAATAGGCATGATATACAGCAATAGGCAAAAAATAAGCAAAATAAAATTACCTGTAAGCAGGCTTAAGACACAAAAAAGACTACAATCAAGTCCTTTTCATAGTACAGAAATACAGAAGTGATCAAAGTTGATTATTTAAAGTGTACAAGAGAAGATCACTTTTAAAAAAAGTATGTGGAAGATGGAAAAGGAGAAAATTAGAGATGAGAAGATAATCAAGATAGAATATTGTGAAAAACAGGCTATACAGAATGATTCTATGTGATAGACAGAATAATATTAAAACTTTTAGCCACTTTGCAGAAAACAAAACAAGTAACTAGCGGTATGAAAATTTTCAGTAACGTGACTGAATCAATTAAAAGAAAAATGAATTTTGGGTTAATTTCCAATGGCACACATACACAAGACCTGGAGAAGGAACGAGTTTACATTATGGTAAACTCGGTTGAACTGGGTCAAAAATGAAAAGTTAGTAATAACTCTTAAATGCTTAACGAGATGTTGTGTTTATTGTGTGTTATGATTACAATAAACCTTTGACTACATATAGAAATTAAAACAGCATTTCTATCGGTCCTTTCAGAGATATAATAATGAATTTACTCAATCTATTGCATAACCCGTTTCATCCAAAATATGGTGAGTGAAAAGGTTCACTCGAAGGGATAAAACTATTCAATACAATACATTTTTACAAAGATGTAAATAAGTGAAGATTCGACACAAGTAACATAAATATAGAAACTGCGTTGTCACAAGGCAATAAACTGTTATCTGTGAACTTATACATGGCTATGACTACATGAAAGAACTGAATTATGTGATGGTAAAACATTTTATGCTGATATAACATGACATTAGAACGATAGTCAGTTCAATACTAGGCATGAAAGTTTGTACAGTGGAAGCTGGATGTGTTGATATTATGAATGTCTGCACTTTCCACAAATAGAACATTCTTACATTCAACGCCAACGCAAGTCTCATGAAACCACTATTTTCCTTATCAATGACACTTAACGCACGAATCAAAATCCTTTGAAAGCGGATCGGCATAAGAAACAATACAGAAATGACATTTTTCGTCTTTGATAGATTCTACCTTGTGCTTTTCTGCCATTTCAGTCGAGACACCATCGTAATTATCATCAGAAGATGAAGATAAAACTGTTTGGATCTTTTGAACTTATTTCTTCAAAGACGATTTCCTTCTTTCATCTCTTATTTTTGCCAGCTTAATATGTTCAGCTGTGATAAGAAGTATAGAAGGATATCCGTCTTCCCTTCACAGGAATATGTTTCCGTTCTTTCCTTATAGAAGTTGGTAGAAGATATTTGAAGCAACTGGATGCTTGTTGAGAAACGACATGTTCAGTATTCGGGTGAAGCTTTCGTGAAATACTTTGCTTGGCTTTTGTCATCTCAAGTTCGCCAACAGTTCCTTCACCCATATTTTACTGATCCGATTCATCTTACGTAAATAAGGTCTTAACTGTACTGAACGCAAAGTTTACCCTTTTCAGACACTGATCCAATTCATCCGAGTTTGCCCTAACGTGCTCCCAGGAACTAATTCCTATTTGAGAATCTTATCGTTGGAACTAGATGCTTTTGACATGGAAAAGTGAACGGATTCAAGTTCCTTTTAACGAAGAACGAGTAAACGTTTAGGAGCAACTGATATAACGGAAATCGTCTTTTTTTCTGTGATCTAGGAACACTTACTTTGCGCGAGTGTATGTATATACATTTCAATTTGGCGAATGTTTGAGTCTAAACTTTTTTTTTCAACGATAAAAGACACAATGTTATGACACGAGATTCACCATCCTAAGCCATTAACTGATGACCACAATACCTTGTTTTCACTGGTACGTGGATAATTTCCTTTTCTAAGTAACTGGAACGTTGTAAGTTCATTTTTTTGCAGGAATCGTTTTGTGAGGAACTTAGAAAAGTTAGAAAACTTAAATACGTTACTTCAATTCAAGATTGTGACCTCAACTCCAAAGGTAGGGGTGTTCAGAAATGAGAAGTTAATTACGGAATTCGGAATGTTTTCGATTCCGGAATGCCGACATTCCAAAATTCTGACTTTTTCAGAATCCTGAATTCCATTCCGAAATTCCGTATCCCTACTCCAAGGTTCCTATGAAAGATAAAGAATTGAACTTTGAACGAATTCATTTTTCTTCTTAGAAACATTCCAACGTTGATAATATAGTTGAATGTCCACCTCTTCAACGGATTTATTCAACGATTACGCTCTATTTAAACCTTTAACTGTTCATTACAACGTTGAAGAAACGGACATTTAGCCGTGTTATCAACGCAAAATCAACATGTACCCTACTAGAGTAATGTAAATAAAAATTGTAGTCGAAATATATGAATAGTAATTGAGCAATTCTGTCAGAGAAAGGGTTAATCCACTCAAGCAGTAAAGACGTGATTATCATTTCCTAGCAGCCATTTGTGACATCTGTGTACAATCTGATGTACTATTACTTGTTGGCCCACCTGATAACAAGCAATGGTACGTACATCAAATTGCACACAGTTTCAGATGGCTGCGAGGAAATAGTAATCACGAGTTTATTGTCTGTGTGGCTTATCACGTTCTCTGATGAACCCTTCCGTTGGAAACTTTCTAACAATTCTTTGAAACTGAATGGTTTCAGATATCGGTTAGTAAAGCTCAAGCAAGTTCCCTGACCTTTTTCACAAACGTCTTAGCGATACAACTATTTATATTATTGATATCACATTGAGAAAATGCATTAATACCACACAAATGATGATGTGTCCGAAGACAAATCTACTTAAAGGCCATAAAGAAATTCAAACAAGTGATTAATGATAGTTTGCTTATCAAGTTGGAAACACTGTTAAATTAAAATGTTTTCCTCGTGTGTTTCGATAGCGAAGGAAAGAGAGGACAGAATCAAGAAACTAGAGATTTTTCTAGCAGTTAATTAAGATATAAAACGCCAGAACCCTGAAAGAAAGGGAGAAAAAAAGAGAAGGAAAGTTAAAAGTCTCCTGCAAACTGTGCTGTTTCTACTGGACATCCTGAATGTCTCAGGAACCAGGAGAACGAAAGCAGAATTTGAAAAGAAACTAAAGAAAAGGAGAGAAAAAAGATAAAAAAGAAATCGACTGAAGAATAGGAGGACGAAAAAACAAAAGAAGAAGTAGAAGGAGTGTCTGGAGAAACACCAAGAGATTTCAAGTGATATGGGAACGGACAGATCTGTCGTGCAATCTCTCCAAAGAATCCACTGGAGGCGCCCGGAACTCTTAATGGGAGAGCTTGTCCGAATTTTCTTTTCGCTCAAGTAAGTCAAAGATGCAGTGTTGCCACTCGTATCAATATAATCTACTTGATCAAATAATTTACACGTGATAGTGAGAAGAAACTATGTACCTTAATATTTTATTACTTGAAAATAAAACATATACTTGTAGTTAATATCAGTACGTGAATTAAATACGTCTCGCAATAGTTTCGAAATTAAATTCCATCGGCGTCATCATGGGTTGGTAATGCTATTTATATGATGGTACATACGGCTGAGAATATATACTGTTTAATATTACTGTAAACTAGAAAAAGGTTTTTTCTTGCGCAAGAAAAGACATAAAAAGGAAAAATAAATGAATTAATATTGTTTTGTTCGAAATTTCTACGTTTTAATATTGACTTTTGATGTTTTAAGACAGTTAAGCATGTATTGCTATTCTATTGCATAAGAAGTTGCAGAATAGGCCGATAGATGGCACGCAAATCGGTAAGGCGGCTAAGCGCCAAGTTTGAATTGATGAAAGATTTCTTTTGTATGTTTTGGTAGCTCGCTTGGTAGTTCAAGCGAGGAAAACTTAGACGGTGGAAACTATAAAGGCATCTGTATGTAAAAGTTGTTCTACAAGAAAATCAATGCGATTTCAGAATGAAGGGAATTTGATGTATAAGGCAAATACATGTAAGCAAGATAAGCAATTTGAGAGTGATTAAACTTCCATATACTCTATTTCTAGGTCCAGTACGTAATTGAATGCAAGAATTTAACATCCATTTCACGCTTTCACACAGATTGTTGTTGACTCGTGCTGTTACCGCCCATACAATTCATTTTATCTTATCTTATCGTGCTGACCCGGCTCGGCTCGGGAAAGTGAACAGAAGTGGTCTGAGTCACGCCCATGTGAGCCGATCCTGGCCCGCTTCAATATGAGTGCTAAATTACGCTCAACCGACCTACGTACGCTCTACGATTGCGTTTTGTAATTTGTTACTATTGAAAGTTAAAAGTAGGTTTAAATCGACTACAACAAAGAAAGTGGATTGATGTTCTTATTAGTAATACATAAGCACGTTTATTCTTATAAGTACTTGCCACCTGATATTTTATTTATCAAAGAATACTTTGCACTTAAGTAGTAGAAACCAAAGTAGTAGTAGTAGTAGTAGTAGTAGTAGTAGTTACTTACAAACTTACTCTATGACTTACGAAACTCGCAAGTTCATAGCCATAGTAACAAACGATCGGGATCTATCCTGAACAAGATTGAGCCAATTTTCGTCACATACACCAACTTCTCGAAGTTCCCCTCTAATATTGTCCTCCCAACCTCATCTCTTTCTTCCCAACGGTCTCTTTGCCTCCGGCTTTCCAACCAAGATGGAATATAATCTACGTTTGTCTTCCATTCGAGTTGCATGACCTACCCATTTTTGTCGTCGTGATTTCATTATTCTTACAACATCGGGTGAGTTGTGAGGTTCTTCATTATGCAGTCTCCTCCATTCTCCAGTCATCTAGTCCCGTTTTTTGCTCGTATATCTTTCAAAACACCTTATTTTCAAACACTCGTAATTTATGTTCATCTGCTAGGGTCGTACTCCAACTTTCGCAACCGTAAAGTATCGATATTACCGGCAGAATAACAGTTCTGTATATTTTCAATTTCAACTGTCTTAGTATTAATCGAGAGGTTAGGACTTTCTGGACTGAATAGAAACATGTGTTGAACGATATTAAACGACTTTTAATTTCTTCCGTTACCTCGTTTTTCTTCCTACGTATGCTCCCATGTATTTAATATATTCGTTTACTTTCTATATGTAATCATTATTATTTATGCACCTATTTCCGTTATTCCCTTGTTTCGGCTTCTTATCATGTATTTTGTTTTCACTATTTTTACCTGTAGACATATCTAATCGCAAGCTTGTAGTAAGACATCGGTGTTACTTTGTAGCCTCTATATCTTCCCATAGTGAAACATGAACACGAACAGTTGATTCAAGCCATTCAACGTTAGTCCCTTTTTGTCCTCTTTATATTTAAAATCTCATATTCTAAGGCAAAGTTAAACAGTACTGAAGACAAGGCATTACCTTGTTTCAATCCCTTGCGAATCCTGAAACTATCTGACATATTATTACCGACACGTACTCTGTTTGTGGGGTCAGTTAGACGCATCCTCACAACTTGAACAAGTTTCTTCGGAATTCCAAATTATACCAGGATACTGTATAGCTTTTGCCTTTTAATAAAATCATAAGCCTGCTTAAAATCAATGAATAGCTGGGTAACAGTCCCTTTGTATTCCCATTTCTTCTCCAAGACTTGTCTCAAGGCGGAAATTTAGTCCATCGTGGATCTATTGCTTCTAAATCCTCATTTTTGATCTCCAATTATTTCATCAACGTATACTCTTAGGCGAGTTAGCAGTATATTACTAAATACTTTGTAACATGTTGGGAGTAACGAGATTCCGCGGTAATTATTGCAGTCCGATTTATCGCCTTTTTTAAATAAACCGGAACTATTATTGAGGTTTCCCATTCCTTTGGCAGCTCCTTCTTTCCCCATATAGTGTTTATCAATTTATGCATTTCCTTCATTAGTGCCGTTCCTCCCACTTTAATTAATTCGGCTGGAATATTGTCTATTCCCAGTGATTTGAACCTTTTAAATTTCTTTATTATCGATATTGTGACCTCGATCTCGCTAGGTTCTTGTATCCACGGTTCTGCGGTATAAATTTTAAATTCCTCTGTTTGTTCTCCGTTGTGTACATTAAGAAGTTTGTCGAAATAACTTTCCCACACATCGACAATTTTAGTCGGATCAGCCTGAAGATCTCCACGTTCATTTCTAATCATCCCTAACCTCGGCTGGTAACCTTTTCATAACGAGTTTACTCATTTATACAGATCTCGTATGTTACTTGTCTTCTAGTTTTCCTTAATCTCCTGAATCTTCTGCGTCAGATATTCTCACTTTTTGTTTCTGAACCTGAGTGTGGCATTTCGTTCCGCCTTACTGTAGTGGTTGGTATTTGCTTCGCTTTTATTACTTAGCCATCGCTGGCGTGCTTGTTTTTGTTTCTCATGAAGTTTAAGGCATTCTTCATGAAACTAAGGCTAATTTTTTGGCGTTTCTTCTCACCTACAAGTTCCATCGCTGCGCCCTTCACTGTATCACGAATTGCCTCTTACATCTTACTTATATCAATTTCACTATTAATTTCATCTTTATTACTACTCGACTCGGCTAAGATTTCGAACCTATTTGAGATTTCGAGTTGGTAGTCTGCTTTTACGCTCGAATTATCTAATTGTTTAACTTCGAATTTCCGTTTTGTTTTATCCTTTGCTTTCTCTGTCTGCGATGCATAATTTTCCCCTCACTTTTGTGATCACTAACTGATGGTCGGTGTCCCCTTCCGCTCTTTCTTAAGACCTAACATCCATTATATTGGTGTGTCTTCGTTTATCTACTAATACATGATCGATCTCGTTGAGCGTGTTGCCATCCGGAGACAACCCTGTGTATTGGTGTATGTATTTGTGCTGAAAGTATGTGCTCTTTACTACTAGGTTTTTCGAGATCTCGAAAGTTATCAGTCTTTCTCCATTGATGTTGTTGATTTCGTGAAGGCTGTATTTGCCTATGGTAGGTCTATATTTTTACTCCCTCCCTACCTTAGCGTTGAAATCACTCAATACAATTTTCGTATTATATTTCGGTAATCGGTCAAACAACCTTTCTAGCTCCTCACAAAATATATCTTTGTCGTTATCATTAGCCTGATCGATCGGAACATAGACATTTTTTAAAACAGTGTTGCACCATCGAGTATGTATCCTAACGTACGATAGCTTTTCGTTGACGAACTGCACCGCCGGAAGGATACTGTTCTTAATTAGGAATCCTGCTCCGAAATCGTGAGACTGTTATTAATGTAGTAGAACTACTGTTTTCGTACAGGCAAATTTGTAATGTGCAAATTGTACATGTACTATACAAGTAGAGTCTGTACTTCGATTAAAGGAATCAGCATTCTAATACGGTACATGTATTATATTATATCAACATTGTAATACATAATTATATCATATATTCATATTTTATACCGGGTCAACCTTTATGAAATCTGGTCCATATCCCTTTCATCTTAGAGTAATAAATCCAATTTCCGGACGTTTTGTATATTGAAACGAAAACTTTTCACAGTCATATTCACTGCAATATGTCTTCAAGCGAAATATTTAGAACAATTGTTAACAAGCTAAAGGTGCAGATGGCTGGTCCTTAATGTGTATAACGTTACGAAAATGTTTGTATACAAGGGTTTAATTATAGTTAAATCAAGAGTAATTTTATTTTGTCATGGTAATTGTCTAATTTGGAAAGAGATAAGGTGTGAGGGAATCATACTTGACTATATCTGTTCATTGTTTCATCATGAACAGATATAGTCTATGGTATCTAATCCACCTATAATATAACTTCGGATTAGCTTCACTTCATGGCCGCCAAGAAAACTAAAATTTACAAGAGTCACGGAAGAGTGAAATAATAGTGTAGAATTCAAAAGTACGTAGGACTATTTTGCAGCTTCCTCATTGGGGCGAGCACGTAGAGTCATGTGCGTAGCGTACAATAAAAAAAATAACATGACTTTAATTAACACGTCTTCGCTCGTGGAGTTGTGACCGTAAATTTTGAAGCAAAATACGTGTGATTCATTATGCCAAGAGGCTATTAGTATTGCTCCGCATTCTGCCATGTTTGTGTCTGCTGATTATCTGGATAAATTGTTAACGAGGATAAATTGTTCTTTATGGCCGTCGGCTTCCGCCAGATATTGTGCCATATGTACGCTATATACCACTAATTCGGTTATTCCCTTGCAAATAATTAATTATCAAAGACACTTCTGTAAGAACCTAGCGACAGCCAGCAATAGAAAAAAAAATATTTGATAAGGCATGTATCATGATTATTTCCTTAAAGGTTCAGTTTTACTTTATGGTCGCCAAAAATGAAATTTAAAGATAAACGAATATTTCCAACGCGTCTCTAAGTGTTGAAACGAAAAATATAACAAAGTTTCGAGTCATGGAAGTGTGAAATAAGAGTGTAAGAGTTGTATGTTGGCCTATTGGAACGAGTACATGGAGTGAGTATTAAACGTCATGTACATCGCGTATAGTGAAAAAATAATCTAACCTGACTGTAACCAACATGTTTCCGCTCATTCGACATTGTGTAGTTATTTTTGTAGTAAAACACACGTAATTCGTAATACGAAGTGAAGTAATTAGTAACCTTCCGCATGCCATCATTATTTAATCCAGAAATACGGGTATAAGGACAAAAAGGGATCAACCCGGAAGAAATTCACAAAGCATGAAACCTGGCAGAAATTTAGTACTTGTTGAACTAAACAACATATCAAAACTCCCCATCATTCCAGACTATATTTCTATAGGTTCCTCGCATTTATCTCATAAACGGTGGTCCGTGCAGAAAATTTCAAGAAATACAGAATTGCATTTTTCTTTCTTTCTGAGCCGCTAATACAATTTCTTACATAGAACGAATTGTTGCAATTTTATGACCGGTTTTAATGTTGCAAAGTTCAACTCTTAACAGAAGAATGGGTTTTAATTAGACATGTTTTTTGCTATAGGGATCTGGAAACAACCTTCCCATTAAAAAATGGTTGGATGGAGTGAGACCAAATGTTGGATACCGATGATGGGGCGGATGGGCTCCGTGTCGGCCATCTGGGATTTATGTCGAAAATTTTAAATGGAAGGAGCAACAAGTGGCTTCGTTTTTGGATAGTTAGTTCCCAGAGATTCAAATGTGAATTCTTTTGCGCCTACGTTTATTTGCGTAGGAAACAGTGACCCTCAAATATAATATTTCGCTCCCTATATTATGATTAATGCGGCGGTGACTTTACCACACAGACTGTCATTTTTTCTAATCCTCGTGAACCCTGCGTTACACACCTGGTTTAACGGGGGCACGTCTATTGCGGATCCGTTGCTGGAGATGGCGTAGGTACAATGTCTTCACATGGCTCCATCGATATAAATCACGTGCGTGAAATCAAGTGAATAAGGGGTCTACTTGATAGGCTCGTACTGACAGGTGCAACATCTCGGAAATTGGAGATCCAACTACCCTCAAGCTTCTGCAGCGTCATGCGGAAGCTAATAATCTTGTCGGAAAATTATAAGAAAATCCGCGTCAGGATACAGCAGTCAGGGGACAACGTTCTCGCAAAGGATGCCCAGATATTGTGAGGGATGTGGGGGGCACAATGGTTGCCACAAACGCTTTTGCGTATTCTAGTTGATTGTAGCCCTTGGTCGTTCACTGCATCTCCTGTCGCACACAAATCCTATCTCCTCAATTTTCTTCAATATATTTGAAGACTTGTGCATGTGCTCCGTCTCCTCTCTGACAATGATGCTCGTTCAACTCAGCGCAAGTTACCCTGATGTTGCGGCCACCACTCAACCATAATCTCGATCCGCTTATGAAGGGTTAGCGGATCGGTTAGGGTTAGTCATGCAGTCACCTCCAACGACAAAATGATAAACTCTTTCTCCAATTTCCAGATCGCATAGTACCTATTTCCTAAAGAAACAAACGTAGGTAAAAAACTACTTCATATTTGAATAGCTGAGAACCAGCTAGTCTAAACGATATGCCACCCAATGCTCTTTTCCATATAAAATTTTCTACATAAATTCAAGATGGAAACTTTTAATATGGCCGACATGGAGCTCGTTGTTCAATCACCGATATCCAACATTTCGTCTCATTTTCTATAGCCATTTTCGACTTACCAGGGTTTTTCTAGGCGTTGCCTATCCCTGTAGTTAGAAGAAATCTTTTTATCTGTTACATAGTTAAAATTTACAACATTAAAGCTAGTGATAATTTTGTAACAGTTCGTTCTATGTAAAAAATTGTAACAGCTACTGAGAAAAGAAATATGATCTTTCATTTTCTACTCCTTAAACATTTCTGTATGGGTCACAGTTTATGTGATAAATGCAAAAACTTAATTTTGGTGCTATTGTTTCAAAATGGCGGTCGAAGCACAGCCTGGAATGATGGGAAGTTCTGGTATGTTGTTTAGTTCAATAAGTACTATATTTCTGCCAAGTTCCATGCTTCTCGAATTACTTCTAGGTCAACTGTCTAATTTGGCTGGACTTTAAAGATATTTCTTGGAAGTCAAGTTGTCAAGTTTGATAATTCAGTTGTGCTTAGTGAAACAGAAATATAACAAATAAGAAAGAGATCATGGTAGCATATAGAACAAGTATTAACGAACGTATGGAAGAAATAAAATATTCTCTTACTATCGGGCAACAAACGCTTCTATTCAGTCCAGAAGCTCATAATCTTTCATAATGTTAAGAAGGTTGAAATCGAAGATGTACACTATTATTCTGCTGGTAATACTTTATGGTAGCGTAAGTTGGAGTACGACTCTGGTAGACGAATATAAATTGTGAGTTGTTATCAATAAAATTATTTCGGAAATTCGTTGTGTTCTTTATTTGACAAAACCTCGATGATCATTCGAGCTCTCGTGCTAGCTTCGTCTGGGGATCTTTTCTTCGATAATGTTAACCAATACTGTCTTTTGTCGTCGAGTTTTTGTCTAATAAAGAACATGATATATTTCCGAAAGAGGTTTATTGATAAATATGTCAGCAAGTTAAAAAATATATATAGATTGTGAGTGTTTGAAAATAAGATGATGGAAACGATATACAGAAGGAAACGGCAAGATATGACTCGGATTGGAGAGGGAAAGCGACGATTATATTCGTGATTGGGAAGCCGGAGAGAAAGATGCTGTTGGGAAGATCAAGACGTCATTAGAAGGACAATATTAGAATTGACCTTCGAGGGGTAAATGTTTGTCATAAAAACTGGCTTGATCTTGCCCAGGATAAATTTAATTGCGAAAGTTTGTTACTACGGATTGTATAATCCATAGAATTAGTTCATATTTTTTGGTATTGTTGTGATTTATGTTGTAAGTCTGTCAGCAGTGTCTGCAGGAAAACCTATATGACCTTCTTCATCAAGGAATCTTTCTGACAAATGAGTGTTTTAACTTGTGGTCAGGGCTTCTAATTTTAGATATCGAACTGGTAGCCTATTTTGCGTAGCGGTACTGAGGGAAGCCAAGACCCATAGTCATTGACTTTCCCCACTGTCTTTGATGTGTCGTACAAGAATATAATTTATCAAGTCAATTTTATTCTTATTTTACTCATTGTAACATCAATTGAAAAGTATAATATTATCAATCAAAGAGCCAAATCATGTGGCTTCCAGTGTGATGGGTAGATAAGATTTGGGGAACCATTGATCTGTATCGTTCCAAAAGGAAGAAACCTACTTCTCTTGTGAGTTCATATTTCTTTTGTTTATTGACTTAAGACCTTTTAAAGTTATGGGAGCCTGAAAGAAAATATGTTTCCAACATAGAGTTGATCTTATATTTGCCGATAAGCGAATATATTTTAAAAGCTACGACTTATACAGTTCATGTTTGGAGTGGAGAAAGGAGAATTATGCATGCCTTTAATTAATCCTTATATGAAGCTTATGTTTCGTATGTTAATGTATTGAATACTAGATGCTGCTGTACAGTAAAGTGGACTATTTATTTATCTTATTCATGTGTCTAGTCTCTTTTGATGTCTTTAATATGTTAGAAACTATCGATATTCGGATTAGAGCTAATGTGCTTCTCAAAGATGATCTATATTGGTAACACCTTAGATGTATCTCCAACTTCTATTAACTGGTTTGTACAATCTAACCTGACTAAAGTAGCTGTTCCGTAAACTGACAAAACTAAACCCAAGGTTGATGTCAAGAATGTAAATGCAAATCAAATCAAATCCATTATTTTGATTAAAAAAATGAGTTCTCGCTATCATTGCTAATGTGGCTTACACATGAAACTAAAATATATATTTGTGCAGAAAAAGTTTTAACCCTCAGTTTACAGAATGAAAGAAATTTCCATTTGGTGCAAAACCAGTTATGTATAAAAAAAACGTTTGGTGCAAAATAAGTTTTATCCATTTTTAATTCTATTTAGTTAAATCTGCGCATCGTGTGGTACGTCATTTTTGTGAATTAGAAGAGAAATGGAACATATACGGTTGACATGGTGAAAGTTGCAGAAAGAAATTTGGGACCAAGAAGAAACAGCGTAATGAAATATATCCGAAAAAAAGAAGCAAGGTATAGTGTTCCATTTGCTTCTTTTACATGAGTGGAAATCCTAATCCTGCAAAATGTTGGAAACAATGCACAAAGGACGTATTTCAATCTGATTTGGACGTAGTTTACAAGACATTCGTTCTCAGGAAACTATTCTTCATCCAGAGCAATACTACATTATTTTCAGATAACATTTTGATTGCGTTTATTTACTCTATCACAGTGCTGCATTGAGCTATTTCTGGACCCTGTGAAACGGACAACAACAGACCTAATGATCCTAAAAGTGGATCACACAGACAAATAGGGTCGCCAGGAGCCTAGAGTACCCACGCAACGCATCTAACCTAACCTCTAGCTCCAAACATTTTCTACACCCCAGACGAGCGGCGCAGAAATGCCTTCCAGATTTAAGAATATCTGGGAAAGAGGATTCCAGATCCTTGTGATCACTGTAAAAAAAAAAATAATTTAGATCGAGGGAGGAAATACCGGTAAGGCGACACCTCCAATCTTTTAATTAGATCGTCAGTTCATACTCTGAAGTACCAGCTGGTTCAGATTAGCGACAGTTTAAGAAAGAAAAACGCAAATCTTTACTTGGGAAATAATCTCAAACGATGATACGCATAACGACTCATATGTGACTCATACGGTGTCTTTACTCACTTCGAAGTCTACAGGGTGGCAAAAGACCATGTCTTACCTTTACCTTAGTAGGGCCCACACCTGTAGTCTGGAATCGCAATTCCTGAAATAAAGACGAACGAACACAACGAATGACGGTCGCAACTCAGTCCAAACGTAGTGTCATAACGCAAAACGCAAATAATATATATTAACACAAATCACATGCTGGAGTCACTTCACATTTCAATGCAGAAATAACCAGAAATTCAATATATAGTTCCTTTCCCAAGTCATCACTTCTCAGCTGGCGAAAGAATCCTACCACTGGTCTACGGATTTATGAACCGATCTAATCTAATTAAAATAACATCACTTAAAACGATAGGTTTACCGAAACACATAAATAATATAGTATCAATTGCTGTCAACTTCACGTAACAATTCATAGCTAATTTCCAATAGATATCAAGTTAAACATTAAATAACTCTCTGCACATTTTAAATATTACCAAACACTGTACGAGGATGATCAACTAATGCCTTAGATCGTACCTGGTTAACTGAAAGGTTTCTACACTACGTTCACTGAACATAAACTCAAGATTGTTTTCGAAGAAATATAAAAATTTCATAATTTCAATTTATTGCTTTGAATGTACATATTTCACGCTTTCGGCTATGATAATTTTATCAGAATCTGAACAGAATTACTGTTGCATTGTAAAACAAACAAATTTGAATCGCTGGTATACATGAATTAAGCCGAACTGAAAGTTATGTAGTCACACATTAATGTCCATAATTTCTGTGATAATTAACAAATTTCGTTGATGTTTTCACAAATTATTTCCGAAATATTGTTGTACAATTTGGAAAAGTTTTAGCACAGTATTACTTACACGAAAGAAGTTCTAGTCCAAAATGCATGATAATTAAAGAATCACTTTAACCTTAATATTTTTGTGACGTCATTACAGACGATCACTACGTTATACAAAAGACGTTCTGAATAAATTTTGAAAATACAAAATATTGTTATAAAATATGATTTTTCATTGGAGAATAGTGGCTGGAGTTGAAACCAAAAATTATTGAACCATGTTGAATAAATTAAAATTTACTATTAGCATACAAGCGGTACGCAAAAATAATCGAGCAGACATGTTGCTAATTTGATCAAGTAAGAAAAATATGCGGTAGCTGTCAAACATGGCTAACCGGGAATTTCGAATAGATTAGGAAAAACGGGAGACGAGAAATTGGCATTTGATTATTGAAAACTAACGGACCGATATTTATAATGCAAGAATTCGGTCAATAGTGGCCCCATACTAAAATTTAGAACATATTATACATATTGACAAATAATCTCAAAACAAAATATTAAATTTTGATGAGGTGAAAATTCCGAAATTTATGACGAAAAAGTCCTGATAGCACTTGTATCGGTTTTTATTCTTCTTAATACGATATATTATATTCTCCGGTATAGACGAAATCGAAAATTATATTAAATTTAGTTTTTACATCTACCTTTCGTAGACAGGGCTTAGGAAGTACAGGTGATGGAAAGCCCATGCATCTGGTCGCTTCGGTTTAAAAATTGGAACTAAACTAACATGGCGTGGGAGAGCAGTTCTCCCAGCAAACGGAGAAGAAGGCTGATTCACACCAATCAGCAAAAAACAAGTCACGAAGCATTGACTAGGGCCAATCAAAAACAAGCGTTAGATCCAAGTCATTGCTGCGTGACTAACGAAAACCTGGATGGACAACGATAAAAATCCAAAGAAAAATCCAAGCGGAAAACGCTCAAAGAGTCTAAAACCAACCAAAGAGAATGAGCTAAAGAGAACACACTGAAAGAAAACAAAACGGAGACTAAGAAAAATAAAAGGGGAGAAAAATAAAAATAAAAATGGAACAGCAACTAGGCTGTTACACCTGGTCTATTGACTTTGTTAGGACCGCCGTTGCATATCCCTTGTGGTCATAAGGGTAGCTGATTTACTTTGGCGGGGCTCTAGTCTGTAACCCTTTTATACCCGCCTCCTCAATCCAGCTCTGCTCTACAGAAAGCAGTTTCAATTTGATAACTTGAAATGCAGATTTTTACACAAATGCAAACTACTGAATGCCATTCAAACAGAAAAAAGGGTTAATATTATGGAAAAGAAACAACGACACATGTTAATAACGGTTTCAGAGGAACTGTTTCACTTTAGTGAGACTGGTTTCTACATTCTTTTCTTTAGTTTAGAATGGTTCGTGGTGTCCTCAAATCTTGCAACGTTAATTTAACTCATTTCCCGAAATGAAATTTTGCACAGCGACGTAAGTCGGGTGACAATACAATATTCCATTATTACTTTCATATTTTTAAAAGCATGAACTTCTTTATCCTAAAATAAATACTACCCTGCAACGCTATTGGGTTTCACTGGTTGCAGAACACTTTAGGATTTGGATGGGAAAAGAACACCGAAATAACTTTAAAAAAATGATTAAAAGGAAACTTTTTAAAAACATACTTTCTACTTAAACAATTCGTACTAAAAAGTAAACAGTAATTTTGTTTATGCATGACTAAAAAAAAAGCATGGGGCGCATATACAGTGCCCTCACTCTCATACATAGGCGGTGATTAGAGGGGAAGAGAGGGGCAATTGCCCCACACTAATGAAAAAAAGGATACAGAAATGGCGCATTGAAAAGCGTGAAAGAAAATGGGGGAATTGCTTCCTGATTTTCGAGTAATTTGTCACCCTCTGACCATACCAGCAAAAAAAATTAACTTATTCAGACTTCATGTAATTTTTTTCATCGGCCATTATGAGATGTTACAAACTTAATTTTTTTACGCTTGTTCAGTTCCAGTAATTGCACAATTCTACAGGTTGACAACTGTCACAAAGTAAAGTTCGTAAGTGAGAAAGTTGACATTAACTACTGGCCATTTTTTGAATGTGAATTGCTATTTATGGCCTTTAGGCATCTTTGGCTTAATCCAGAATGAGGTAGGGGAAACAAGGATGTGAGGAGGAGTCAGCCAGGACCTAACTGAAAGGAACCATTCCAAGCATTTGCCTGTGTGACTGAGGAAAATATCATGCTTGTGTCTGGTGTGTTAAGCATACTATACGCTGAGCATTCACATTCTATTTCAATACAGATTTTGTAAAACAAACTATTGGTTAATAAAAATGCAAAAGAAAAGTAGGTCAATGGAGCGACCGGGAATCGAAGCCGTTTCCTCCAGTTGCACGTTACATGCCAACGGTTATCTGTCATTGAAGTGTCGCCGCAACAAGCGATTTCTCTTATATATTGGATATTCCTTTGACCTAGAATTCCAGAAGTGTTCCTCAATTATAATCTTCTTATAGAGGGGAGTGACTTGGCATTGTATATCAGCAATTATTGAATGGTTCAGCTGAGGTCAGAGGAATATCAAATATGCAGAGTCGTTGGGACGATAATTTAATGACAGGACATCGGTCACCTGCCTGCAACTGGGAGCCCGGATTTGATTTTTGGTCGCTGCAGTGACTGGCGTATTGCTGTATTTTCAACATGTTATATAGATACGGTGGCTATACGTCCCGAATTATTCGGGACAGTCCCGTATTTTGAGCTGTTGCCCCGGTGTCTCAAAAGAAATACGAAAAGTCCCGAATTTAATTTAAAAAATGGCTATATAGTTTTATTTGATATGGGTATTTGAAATGTATAAAATTGTTATGTTGGTAACAAAATGAGTGGATAATTGTTTATTGAAAGTAAATTTATACATTTTTGGAAAAAAATAAATTAAAAATAATGTTGATATGTACATGTCAATTATTTAGGAATTGAACTTGTCTTGTAAAACACATTAGATATTGTTGCTTTATTTTCAGTGATAAAGTTCCTACTAATTTCAAAGTTCTATTGTTGGTACTATTTTTTGTTATAATTTTTCGAAGTCGAGGTAGTTTTTAATAAAACGCAACTTGTAAACGTGCTAAATGACCTGAACGAAAACTATTTGGAGGAGGAAAGGGGTGGCTTTGAAACCACCCAGAATAAGAGAGATGATTCTATTAGATAAGACCAGTCCCGAATTTTGACTGAGAAAATATAGTCACCGTATGTCATTTGTGTAAGGAAGTAAATTGTTTAGTATTGTCTTCAATGAGATTCTACAGTATATTAACATGATCCTGTCTATTTATAAATTTATTTTTTATAAATATGTTTAATATTTTTGTGTACCCCCGTTTCTTGTTAAATGTGTAATTATGCGCAGCTGTCTATGCATAACTATATTAATTTCTTCTGTCTGAATCCTGTTTTCTATGTATGAAATTTTCGTACTGTAGTTACTTTAACGTTGTAGATCACCCCGGCCATCTTGGTATGACCTTTCCATTGATTTACACGGGAATTGTTTTACTCATTTTATGCCTCTCGGAAGTAGAATATTTAAGTTCTGCTTTCACAAAATTTGTCTTGGTGGTTAGTTTAACTCTTGTATAGTTTTGGTTTGTGAAGTTTCTTCAAATATATAAGTATATAATGTATTATTAATAGTTTACTATATAAATCACAATATGTTAACGGGAAATTATACTGTTCGTGTGTAAAATATTGTATTTCTATAAAATAGCATGAGTAAAAGAGAACATGACGATAAACTGGGCGAGAACAGAAGTTAAAAGTATGCTCCTGAAAGATACAAGACGAGTAAACCATTTCCCATGTAAATCAATGGAAAGTGCGTACCAAGATAGCGGGAGTGATCTACACCGTTAAGTTAATAATGTTAATTTGACAATAACACATGATAAAAATCAAAATATAGTTCATTAAATTAAGGTCCGGATGGATACTCATGCGCTTAATTTTTATCATAATTATGTAATTATGTGTTCAAAAATGTATTTAATATAAAAAAAAGTGACAATCTACATTTGAAAGCTACTAACTACAGTGCAATTAGTGTTATACGAAACACAGTGCTATTAATTGTTTATATTCTTATGCTCTTAGGTAAGAAAAACCGAAAGTAGCGCCTACATCAAATTTGGTAGTTTTGGAATATATTGCAAATAATGCTTTACAGTGTCTGCATATACGTTACACGAAAATCTAAGACAAGAATAAACTGCTACTGCTACTTAACCATACATTATATTATTTAAAGAATTCCAGGTACAAACCAATTTCAGCCATTTTAACTTGATATTAGCCATTTTACTCCGGCATCGAACCCTGGCCCTTCCAATTACAAGGCGAGCACCTCTTCCTGACATTACAGTGTAGAGCACTTTGCATTTTTTTGACTTTCAAATAGAAAGGAATGTCAATTGTCACGTAAAAAAGTTTTATAACGCGAAAAACTTTTCTGAACCACAAGATGTTATCACCACAAATTTGAACTTCGATAAACAATTAGATTTAAAAAATGCAACGGCAAGGATTTATTTGTATATACTAAAATTACATAGACATTTACAAAATGTATGCTGAAGTTTAGACGTAGAAAATACAACAAATTACGGAAAAAATTAAATTCAGTTAGTATAATTTTAAAATTAATTCATTTACTTTAGACAGTTGGTAAAATATGTATGCGGCGAGAAAATGTACTAAACAGTGTATTTAAGTGTAAAATGTGCCAAATTATATTTAAAATGTGAGAACAAACAGCCCATTTTTTAATTTTATTTTTTTACTTTTTAGTATGAATTATTCAGAAAAGTATGTCTTTAGAAAGGTTTTAAATATGTTTTTCTATTTCTAATAGAGGATGCTATCATTTGTTTCTGCTGCTGCAGCAACAAACTCTTGGAGGCTGATATCAGAGATATATTCTTCATTTCTGGAAAATAAATTCTAGGAATATAACTGGTTTTAAATTTTAGCTCTAATGTAGTGAAAAGTGGCAGCAGGCTACTGATCAACATTTGGAGAGTCGACTAATAACACGCCGTGCTCACAGCGGCTGATAGGAATTTCCTCAGTAATACCAGATGAACGTCGAAATTGTACTCCGTTGAGGCCCTGCCCTCTACTTTCCTCATCACATCCCCACTACGACTAGTCAGGGACTCACTCCATAGGTGTTTATAATCTGTTAAAATTACATCAAAATTAGAAGAAGAAAAAAAGCTTTGTATGTCTGGTGGAGAGTTTTGAACGGAAGTCCTTTCGGTTGAAAGGATCGTTTCCTTATTCTATTCCTGTAATGGACATCATTTGGTTTCGTATTGTAAACTTTTTTTTTCCAAATTCATGCAGTCGTTGTCCAGATTCGAACCTAATATCTTCTGGTGACTGCACTCAACAACAAATTTCCACATTACATTGATATCTACGTAAATAGCTTATGTAGTGAATTTTCGCTAGCAACTATTTTCAGATTCTGGATGCAGATGGTTCAATGGTTTCGTTAGAACATAACAAGAATTTCAGAGTGAAACAAATACACAGGAGAGGAGAGTGGATTGTTGGAGCTCGTCTAGCAAAAATTGGGGAGACTATAGGGTAGTTGGGGGTAATAGAACGAGGTGAAGGGAGGAAAGAGGGGAGGGCATGTAACTAAACGCTGCTACACCACGTTAGTCACGCCTGGTTGCCATCAGCGACATCTGTCCGGAAATAAATTGTGGAGACAGTTTGGTTGAGAGCACATGGGAGTGCGCAGTTTTCATTTGGTTCACTTTGCAGTTGTTTTCGGTGGCCATTTGTAATTTCCTGCGTGCTGTGCAAACAAGTCTATCTCCCTCTGCATCCCCCATCTCACTCCGTTTACCCCCTCACACCCTTATTTCTCTACCTTTATTTCTCGTTTTCTGTTATGTTTACTCATTCATGTTTGTTTATCGGGAGCGACAAAAGTTCAACCTATGATGGAAAGAGCGTTCGTTTGGCTATGGCAATGCAATAACGTAATTTCGATAAAATACACTTTATGTTAACTGCAGTACCTTTACTTACCTGCTAAATATACTCAGAGTTTGATTAAAAGGTTATCGATGATGGATTTTTTTCTTTATGCTGAAGATGATAAGGTTGGCAAACTGTAATGGATCCTGGACGCAATTAATATTCCATTTTGCTGTAAATCATGTTAGGTTTGTTATCAAGTAGCACTACAGTAGAACCGATAACAGAAAATATCACTGGTGCTGTAGTCGCGGTTTGGAAGCCGTTAAAACTCAGAATACACTATTTTCTTGGTCGGTTCTAAATTTAGTTATTTACTTGCGATAACCAAGTGGTAAAAGAACTTGTTTTGCCTGTTAACTTTAAAGGAAAGTCCTTACCTTATTAATAACAGTAAGGTAAAACGAGACCACTGAATCTATGTATGAAGTTAATTTCTCTCTCTTTATAATATACTCTTGTTAGGCACTAGCGTGCCATGGGGACTGAGTGTATATATTGCAAAAAAATACAATAAAAAGGAGGTATGTACTAAGGTAACTGAAGCAAAATCTGAAGTTAGTTTCTCTCTATCTGATTTGGTTTAGATATTAGCCTTGGTCACAGACGGACGAATTTATCTGGGTTCGCTTAAGAAAGAATATTGCTCTGATATACGTATAACGTAATACAAAATATCGCTACACATGACTTTACTAATGGTCCATACTTTTAAGCTCAAAGAAATATGACAATACTCTATACAACGGTGTATTAAACATGTGAAATACATAACTTTACCCTAAGCTACAGCATTCAAGGTAGATAATTAGATTAGAGAGATATGATCAATCAATCGATCGATAGATTCAATTATCAAGCCCAGACTTAATTTATCATTGCAAGTCTTTACTTACATTCAGGAGAAAATATCCTTCTAGCCTATCATTAATTCATATGCAACTCCGAATAAGAATGTAACAGTTCTCTTAGAATGCTTCGAATCTTCTATGACGCACAATAGAACGTCTGACTAACGTAAATTCTGCCAAGGCAGAGGACTTCTAGCCCAATGGCTACTTTCGTCCTTTGATATGTAATAAATATTGTTTGTTTAATAAATTTTTGTTAGATGAATGGACGTTGTTACTTACTTACATTAATATATTTGCAGGTTTGGCATTTTTCTTGTTACTTACTTACATTAATGTATTTGCATGTTTGGCATTTCTCTCTTAAATTCAGTTAACATCTTTCAAATTTAATCTGACAATAACAAACTTACCTTTAGCATAAAAGCAATTAATTTTATAAAAGCAAAAGTACAACTTTCATTCATTATTAAAAAGTTAGTCCATTTCGAATTTAGTATACGTTTTAGTGCTTCCATCTATTGTCCAACATTTCACCATCTTATATTTACGCTTTACCATCCCTTGTAGAACACTTGAACTCTTTGCTTATTAACAAACTTTTAATCATATAATTTTCACACGATATTAACATAATGCTCAACGTACGGCCCGCAACCATCACCATATTAGGTCGTGTTAGCGATCCACTACAAGCTACACTAGTCAGAGTTACCGGAACTAAAAAATTCAATTTTTCATTTTGAATTTTTATTTATGGCCTTTAGGCATCTAAGGCCGGGATAGGGGAGGGGAAAGGATTTGTTAAGGTGTCGGCCAGGGCCTATGTTGAAGGTGCCATCCTGGCATTTGAATGGGGTGACTGAGGGAAAACCCTGGAGAAGCCTCAGTCAGGATTGTCGGCCGCTGGGATCGAACCCACAACCTCCCGAATGCTACGCCAACGCTCTACCACTGAGCTACGGCGGCTCGGTTTCAGTTTTTCATATTGCTCCATTCCGTTTTTACGTATCTGCACCAAACTCCATTTTGGGGCACCAAAACCCGAATGTTTTGGTCTTCTTTTAATGTTATTTTTAGGGTGACCAGATTGTCAATATGAAAAAAGAGGATGCCTTGGAGAATACGAGCTAGAGATATCGTGTTGTTATTAGTCATTCTTCACGATACAATCGCGTTAATAAACTAATGGAATAACGGATATAGAACATAGCAATGTTTGAAATATATATCCTATATGAAGTATGGATACGTTAGATTTTATACACACGCTTGACTTGAAAAACAAATATTTTACTTTTTGAACTGATGAAACCATTTGAAACTAAAATACAAAATTAAAAGTTGAAGATATCTAAACGTGGGTTATTAATTTATGAGAAAAATAGAATACAATTATTTACTACATGCACAGCTTAACTACTATCACAATCGCTTTCACTATGTTTATCATATCTGGTGTAGTAAAAAGTAATCGTTTTGTTCGATAACGTGTTGCCATTTGGAAGGTAATATCATGATGCCTCTCTCATAGAAGCCCTTGTTCCTATTGGCAAAAAATTGAGACAGTCGATTTTCACAAGCCTCTTTTTCACCAGCAAACGTGTTCGCCATGGACTGGAACAGATGATAATCACTCGGTGCCAGGTCCGGACTATAAGGTGGATGCATAAGAACCTCCCAACCAAGCTCCCGGAGCTTCTGGCGAGTCACTATCGATGTGTGTGGCCTGGCGTTGTCCTGGTGGAACACAATGCCTCTCCTATTGGCCAAAGCTGGCCGCTTCTGGGCGATTGCTGCCTTCAGACGGTCAAATTGTTGACAGTATAGTTCCGAGTTAAGGGTTTGGCCGTAGGGGAGCAGCTCATAGTAGATAATTCCCTGCCAATCCCACCAAACACACAGCAAAACCTTCCTGGCTTGAGCACCGTTTGCGCCGGCGCACCGCGCTTCGACCACGACCGTTTTCGCGTGACGTTGTCGTAAGTGATCTACTTTTCATCACCAGTCACCAACCGCTTCAGAAGTGGGTCGCTTTTGTTGCGATTCAGCAGCGATTCGCAGATGGAAATTCGGTCCATGAGGTTTTTTTTTGCGTTAACTCCTGTGGCACCCATACATCAAGCTTCTTTGTGTATCCAGCCTTATGCAAATGGTTCCACACGGTTTTTTTGTGCAATGTTTAACTCTTGGGCAATCGAAACAGTGCTTACATGACGGTCGGACGCGACAATGTCCATGATTTTATCGACATTTTCGACACTTGGCCTTCCAGTGCGTGGTACATCTTTGACGTCAAAATTACCGGAACGGAATCGACGAAACCAAAATTGCGCGTGATTGGTTGTTACAGTATCAGACCATAAACACTATTCACATTTGCAGCCGCCTGGCTTGCGTTTTCACCTTTATCGAAGAAAAACTGTAAAATATAGCGTATTTTCTCTTTGCTAGTGTCCATTTTGACGCGCGCTCACACAACACTGAGTCAACTCATCACAACTATCTGAACAGTGTTTGTAGTACGCAATCTCATCGTTTGAACCCGATCGGACTTATACAACGCGAGCTACAGATCACTGAAGCCATCTATTGGCAAAATAATGGATTACTTTTTACTACACCAGATATTTCCTAAATGCCCCACCATCATCATCTTGTCTCTCTAAAAAAAAAAATCATAAAATTGAGAACACGAATACTCTTTAAAGCTGTGGTGCACGCACGCAATACTTTTGATTGATTCTACAGCTAGTCTGTTTCTCTCCTTCGACAACTTAGCATTAATTATAGAAAACAGTCTTTCTGTACTAGCATTGTGACTTATCAAAGAGAAAAATATTTTTGCCATTTTCAATAACTGTAGCGTATGCGACATTTTCAAAAAAATAAAATAAAAATCACGAGTACATTTTTATATATAACAGGAAAAATATGAAGCAAAAAATATTCATACTTTGCATAAAAGCGGACTTTAGTCTAACATTTGTTCGTGCAAAATATTAATATTTTATGCCGCATATTTTTCCTGTTATATATACAAATGCACTCGTGATTATTTATTTGAAAATATCACTTTGACGTTTGTTCGCGTATACGCTTCAATTCAAAAAAAAAAAAAAAAAAAAAACATTTGTGATATTTCAGTCTCTAGTTTCCTGCATTCTAAATCGTAACTTCACCTTTCTTTTGCTGTATTATTTCTTCTAGTTTCAGAGATTTAAACCAATGACTATATTTTTCCTCAATGCTTTTCAAAGTGTTTTGCAAGATATACAGAACTTCTACAATTGAATTTTGTTCTCTTTCAAGAGCGACAATATTATGATGGAAAACAGACATAAGAGACTGTACAAACCACAACGTTTCTTCACTTAGTTCATTCTTAAAAAAGGCTTTACTTAGAACAGGAACAGGAATTACCAAAGCACTACATTATTATGAAAAGGTAACTTAAGATTTGAAACAATGTACCAAGTTCTCCTTTCTTTCTTACTCTTCTTTAGTTTTTAGTTTTCTTTCTAAAAATACAAAGTTCACCAACACAATCAGGAAAAAGAGGACATCGGGCGGTTTTCTGAAAAATCCGCCCGGACGCTTTTCAGAGCTCTGAAAAAGAGGACATGTCCGGGGAAAAGAGGACGGCTGGTCACCCTAGTTACTTTCCCTGTCTGGCTGTGTGTCGTTGGACGCACAAAATACTTGACAGCTTAAGTTATTTTAAATTGAGTGTGTCAACAGTACAGATTCCTTTCGTTACTTTATTCCATTCCTATTTCTGAGTTGTAGTTTAAAGCGCTCAGAATTTCTAAACTAGGATGTTAAAGCGAATTAGAAAGTAGTAGACGTGTAAGAACATATTTCAAGTTGACAGTGCTTTAAATCCGTTTTTCGTGCACATGATTTCCTAAAAGATTTTTAGATTGGTTTCTAAAACCTACCTATTCCCTTTAAGTGAGGTGTAGTAAGACTGTTCCAGAACGCGCAGAGATTTGTATATAGGGGCTGGCAACATCCTTGTTTAAAACGTAAGCCTGTCTGTAGTCACACAGGTACCTTTATCAGCTAGCATATTTTTTCCATATAAATTGAAGAATAAAGTTGTAAGGTGTCAAATACTACACCGACATTTATTAAATTAGATTAGTTGAAATTCTGGAAAGCTCTCAGCTGATACAGTTTATTATTTTTTTTTTCGATTTTTTCTTCACTACACTGTCCTCCATAATTGTAACACGTACCATGGGTTCAAACGCCTTCGTAACTAAAAGAAAATAATAACACATACGTCACTTACAGGCAAACTAGTTAAAAAAGATTCGTACAACTTTCAAAATGCTTTATTACAAAGAGAAATATGGCACATATGCCATCCTCAGTATTGAACTCTTGTATGTATTAGTCCCATTGTAGTGCCCAAAGTCCTACCCACGGCCACAATTTGAATATAAGGATAACATAACTTCAGGTGAAAATTTCTTCCTTCTTTATATATTTTACAACCAAAATGGCTAGACCAACAATACCGTTCCTTGTATAAGTTCTTTCTAGACTATAGCCTGTTGCTGTCATCATATATACTAGCAGTTTCTAAAGAGCAGTTCCGCTTGAACACACAAACGAAGTAAAAACACGGTTTTAAATTCAACTGAAGCCAGGAATGAATATGACAGTTATGGAGGTCCACCCGAAGTTCGAGCAAAGTTGTTAGACATAGGGAGATATAAAAAGGCGGAATCTTCCCATGTAGCGAGTTGACTTTATGGTCTCAATATCTCAGAACCGTTGCATAAGAGCAAACGTTGTGATAGTTTGGTCTGTGGCCAGAATTGAGCTTAAGGAACACTCGAAATGGAAAGCAGAGGAAGAGTTATACCTTCGCTCTGGAAATCAAACAATAATGGCACACTATAATTTACTTGTAAAAACCCGAAAAGTGATTCAATGACAGTTTATATTACCGTCATAACTTCTTTCTTTCGTGTGTGCTTTTTCGTAAAAGTGCATTTCATGTTTTATAAATGGTAGTAGAATTGGAAAATTAGTGCTCATAATGCAAATGAATGACCCATTCCGTCTTCACTATATTCTTCCGCCCTTTCCCAAATTATCCATTTCCTATTTGATATTAATTTAACAATCTATAATCCTGGAAGTAAGTAATTGTTGTTAATAGCTTTAGATTTACTATTATCCATGTTATTTCAAAAACAATAAAAGGTATGAAACAAATTATAAGTCTTTAAGATATTCGAGTCACAAAATTTGTTAATGTAAGATTATAATGTAAGATGTTTCTATTTTGCTTGTGTTTGCATATCACTTTTATGCTTTGAAGATATTTGTCAAAGAGATCCATAACTACGTCGTTCTATAATAGTAGTCCAATCAGTATAACAAATATTATATTCAAGTTGTTTTTACTTGTACAAAACTCAACATGTAGTTCCTTTTCAAAATCACATCACATATGAAAATGTCCTTTATTTCTGCATTTTGATCATCAGTTTCTACCTCGTAGGTTTTAACATCAAAAGCTGGGAAGCCTTATATCACCGCTTTGTACTTCTGCTTGTCCGTCAATAACTTTCAAGTCAAGAGTTACCACTTACCAGGACTAAGAAGGTGGTTGAGGTGTCGTTGGAAAGTTCTCGGCAAGAGGAGCTCAAAACCGCATAGATCATCTAGATTAGATGAGCTGTTCTCGACATATAAGGAGAGAGTTCCCATCTCCCCATAGTAACTAATGGGGATATTGGGCAAAGCGAGAACTACTAGGGTAGGAAGCTGGTTGAGGTATCGTTCTAAATGTGTTAGCAAAAATTTTCCAAAAGCACATAGATCATTAAAATCGACCGTTTGGTGCTGAATTCTGGTGGTAGCACATGCGAATAGTACTCCAACTGGGCTCCGCCTAACTTATTTATTATCATTACCACGATTTTGTGAACTTGGTTTTTTTGTTTCGATTTTCTGTCTCGTTCAAATTTTGTGATCAAATAGTCAACCACGCTGCATTGTCTAATCTACTTGACATCGAGCGGTTGTGGCTCACTGGTAGATCGTTGGCTTAGCACTCGGGAGGTCGTCCTCAGAAACAACAGGCAAATGCTAGAAATGGCACCTTTAAGTTAAGCCTTGACTGACAACTTTGCCCCTTCCTTATCCCGTCCTGAGCCTTAGATGCCTAAAGACCATAAATAAAATTAAAAGAATCTAATTTACATCAAATTTTGTACTCTTCCGTTGCGTCATGGCAATGAAGCTATCAATTATTTAAAATAAAATGAAATTCAAGTTGCCTCCAGGTTAGTTTTGAATACTTCTCATTATCTTGATAAACGCCGGACAGTTCTGCAACACACGGAACATAATTGCTTCGTGGCACTGCCTGCTATTGCAGGGGGAAACATTTAGAAACACAACTTCACAATATTTAATAAGAATTTGCATCAACAATAGATCACACTAAAGCGAGTTAAATAAACTTTTATAAAATAAAATGAATTTATTTTTATTCAGAAGCAAAAATCAAAAAAACATTTTTACTTTTAATTATAACGTTTTAGAAATTTATGACTAAAAATAAAAGCGTGGAGCGCTGATAACAAATGACCATATCATAGAAAACCACAGGAAAAGAACGTGCTTTGTCCCTTTTAGCCGAAATTGATAAAAGAGTACCATCAGTTAGCTCTTTGAAAAGTCTTTTTATCAAACTATCATGCATGAAGATAACATGCATAGTCCGTCTGTTACAAAAAAAAAAAATCTTTATTTGTGTTTCAGGTATACGCAATGCTAATTCTGAACTTTGAAAACACTTTCCTGTAAAATCAATAAAATAGACAAAGCACATTCTTTTCCTGTAATCTTCAAATTACTGTTGTACGTGATATTCATATTATCCTGAATATCAGTTTATATGAGCGCTCCACGCTTTAATTGTTCGTAGTATAATTTTTAAAAGTGATAAAGAAATGAAAAAGTATTTCCTTGTTACTTCTTCATTATTATTATTATTATTATTATTATTATTATTATTATTATTATTAGTAGTAGTAGTAGTAGTAGTAGTAGTAGTAGTAGTTGTTGTTGTTGTTGTATGCAGGGTGGACCAAAATTGTTTATCAAAACTCTAGGAACAAAAAGCACTAATCAAAATAAGCAAAAATATGTTTAATATTCGAATTCCACTTAATTTTGGAGCTATAGTCTTCCAAAAGCTTGGGAAAATGTTTTTCACCTTAATCCCAATCAGCAAATCGGAAGCGGTCCAGTGGCGGCCCTCCGGCTAGCCTCACCTGCGGCGCGGATACCGGGGCGATAAAATCGCCATCTATTACCCGGCTACGGGAACAAGGCGACTCTCAACTATGACCCGATAGTTTGCCGACTGTTCCCACCTTGTTCCCACGAAGGCAACAAGGCGGGCAAAAGTAACACATATTGGTATATTGGACACATATATATAATATATAGGAAGCAGTGGTAATCGATATTGAGTTACTCTTTTCGCATTGTATTCGACGTTATTTATTTCGTAGTCAGTAAAGTTCTTCAGGGACTGCGATGGGATTCGTGCCTCCGACTGTCAGCGCATGAATTAGAAGTCTGATGCCTTAACCACTCGGCTATGCTGGTCTTCCAGCTGGGTGATGTTAACAGGTTCTCACATTCAAATGTGTCCATTAACCTCGGTTCGTTTAGCGGTTATTTTCTGCGTGTAGCTACCTAAAATCACCCATAACGATAACGTACGTACCGCTTTTTGTTGGTAAAAATAATGACAATGACAAGCTAATGTATTAGAAAAAATAATAATGATGAAACAATGAAAAAAAAAAGCAAGAGACGTTCGTTTATTATGCGTAAATTCATCTGAAGTAGTGTGTGTAATATTCCAAACATATATTAACATCTGATTGGCTAGATGCATTTGAACGGTTAAATTGTGCAATCTGAAAATGTTGAAATCTACCTATTCATTATGCTCAAGCATATAGTCGCGTCCTTTCAATTTGAATTTATTTTTTAAGGCCTTTAGGTAACTTTGGCTCAGGCTGGATGGATGATGATGGAATGAAGAAAGTGGAAGAAAACGGAAGAACCCCGAGAAAACCCAAGCGCACAGTTTTTGTCCACCACAATGCTGGCGTCGTATGTTGAAATTTCAACGATTGAAGCCTGTAGCTGAAAATTTTGAAGAAAAAAAATTGTTTTACTCCAAAATAATAGGTTCCAAATAATTAGTATTTTGTGAAAGAAATTACTATGAGTGGTTGCTTAAAACAGGAGGTAAATGATCGTGCAAACTCTTGATTCTTTAGAACTTTGGTTAGGTTATTCCTCGGGCGTATAGCCGCGATTTGCACTGGAAATACGAGTAGTTCAGTGTAAAAGTTGTAGAATAGCCAGAATATAAAACTGTACAGAAACACGAAACATCGCAGCCGCTCCCAAATTCTACGTCATTATTTGTCTAGGTATAACGTCATTTGTGACGCTACCTTACTAATAATGGACGTCTCTAGCTTCGAAACTACATCTGGTTTTGAGTTTCTTTGAAGGAACTTTTTGGTTTTGATCGAAGGGATTCATTCCTCAATTTATTAACTGTACTTTTAAAATGTCCTGTATACACTCAGTTTATAACACACACCAACCTCTCAAAGAAAGAAAAAATTAAACTGATTTCTGATTCGGTTCAGTGACCTAAGTTTAATCAGACGTTTTGAATCTGGTGACATCACAATCATTCACTACAGTCTTCTTGTACTATATGCACTTCTGTGAAATTGGACTGGGATTTTCATTATTTTCTACACCTTCTCTTCTCATCAATGTGAAAATTGGTATCTTTACTATATGCCCCCTACCCCGTAGATTACCCTCGGGGCTTCTATTGTTTGTGAGCAACTAATCATAGGAAAATAGATAGCGAAAGCTCGCTAGTAGCCCCGCTATACTATTCGCAAAAACTAGAAATGGATTGACAGCTGACGGTAGATGGAAACGGTGTTGTCAAGTCGTGCAGCATCCTCCTGCTGCTGAAGATGTCAGAGCGAACCCGAGCTGTGAGGTGTTACTTGTCAGAGTTATAACCACAGATGATAATGGCAACCCTGCCGCGTTTGCTGATAAACACACCCCTTTTCATTGGTCACGGTGACCGTTGACAGCTTCTTTGCAGCTGACGCTGTCAATTCCTTTCCTATTTTGCCCCCAGTGATATCATCAATTTCCGATACAGCGTCCGAAAAGAGCGTTGTATTACAGAGGTGATACTTGGAAGCTTCTCCGTCTTCGAGGGAACAAATTAAAATGATATAGTCACATATCTGACGAGTAATAGCGTTTTCAACATATCTCTCGCCTTTGATTCCAAGTATTTTCAATAGTATCTTCATGCGATGTGAGGTTTTGCGTTGGTGAGTAGAGCAATGAGATTCGATCTCTTCCGTCGAACTATGGGACGACGATAATGTAATGAGAATCATTCTTTTGTGAAACTGTGTAAGCCTCTAGGTGCTGCTAATCTGTTGCTTTCCGAAGGTACGACATCTTCCGGTGTGTTTTTTTTCTCGGTTGTCTCACATTCAGTGACGCGCGTGTATTCCCCGTGCAACGTGTTTAGGGCAATTACACGCCACACACATATATATATTTATCGGCTTCTGTATTACTAACTACGTTGTTACATAGCAAAATTAGCACGTCACGACATGCACGAAACACTAATAAGCAACAAATCACTAGTCATTTGTCACAGTTGCTTAACAACAATGTCTGAGTGACAGTGTTGCCATTACAAGAAACACGTTTCTCTTATATAGATTATAGAAGTAACTAAGAATGGACAAAGCTCAAGTAACTACCGTACTTACTAGTGAAGAGAAATCTAAACTTGAGGAAAGAACTTGCCACTGAAATAATAATAATAATTCTTTAACTTGAATAAATTTAAATCCAGAACTCGCAACGATTGTACATTTCTTCCTCACTTAATTTTCGAACTTCCCTTCCTTGGTTATAGGGTTTTTCATTTACAGTTTCTTCAAACACGTGTTTTTTATGTAAATGCCAAGGGCGAAAGGATAAAAAGCAAGAAAGAGAAATATAACCAGCCTACTGCATATAAAGAAATCTGGTTGGAAAAGTTTTCACGCGTATAATAGAATGAATGTCTTTTCTTTAAACTATTCGTTTTTGGATCTACGTAAGAAATATGTCATTGTCAACGAGAATAAAGAAATTGTTCGGTCAACGAAGAGGAAAAGTTATATAGAAAAGAAAAGAGAAACTGGCATATCAAAGAATGAAAACTTGAAGGAGACAAGAACGATAAAAAAAAAAAAAAAGAGAGAACAGTTTTCAATGAGCGTGTGAGTTAAGATGGAAATAATAAAAGGAAAAGAAATGGAATTTCTATTTTTATGTTTCTTAAAAACTCTTAAAAATTTTCTTTTTGAAGAAATTTTTCTAGGTAAGCAATTTCTTCCAGATAGCATGGCCCCATTTCTCGCTTGCCGCCTTCTCCTCCACACTCCGGACGTCTTTCGCTTCTAACTCCTTTTCTAATACCCTCCTGATGCCCCGTACTTCACCCCACCCTGCCACAAAACCAGGCTCACACACTAACACACTCATGTCTTCGTTCCGTCTTCTTCAAATTCCAATTCTCTCGCTGTTAAAAAAAAAAGAATCTGCAGATTTTCTTTGAAGTTCTCAGCAACTGCACTAGGCACGGAGAAAAATGTCGTTTTTTTTTTTGGAAGAAATTTTTTCCCCTTTTTTGAGGAAAAGGGAAAGACGAGAAACGAAAAGTCCAATCGCGTAATAATGCGCATCGTCACTCTCAAACGTAATTCATCGTGTATAACGTTAGACTCTCTCTTTCTGCTGTTTGTTGGACCGTGAACCGTTTTTTCCCCCAAATCTTTCTTCTGTTTCCGTAGCCTTTCTTCGTCTTTCTTTTCGGTTTCCAATTTCAAATCTCTCTTTCCCCATTTCTTCTTTTCCTCTTTTTTGATTTCTCATCACTACTTTCTTGATTTTTATCCCTTTTTACCTCTATTCTTCCGTGTTTCTTTCAGAGTGAAAAAAATTGAGGGAAATTTCTGTGGTTAGCAGAAAAAGGAAAGAAGAACCAGAAAGGAAAACTGCTTGGTCAAGCATCAAGAATCGTTTGTGGTTACTTTGGTGACTGTTGCTGCGTAATGTCCAGCATCTACAATGAGGATCCCTCCCACTCTTTCTCTCTCTCTGTGTGTGACGAAGAAAGGTTCCAAAATGTCGCATTGGAGAGAAAGAGAGATGCTTATCTGGTACCACTGCTTCATGATATCTCAATTTCTTTGATCCTTTCTTATCACAATATCTCTTCACAGCAATATATTTCTTCAGGTCCACCTATCACAAACTATTTTAACAGCGTTATGTTACTAATTTTTATATATTTTAAAATGAATAATATGTAATGGATGCCATTAGGAAAATAAAACATTTTCTTTTAACAATATTGAATATATTTATTTGTCCACTCCAGAAGCCAAGAGATATAAGTGACACTGACGAATTAAAACAAAATTTAGATGTAATCTTTTATATACCGGTATTACCCAAAACATATGACAAAAAAATAATTGTCATATTTTGTATATGGACACACTAAACTTCAAGATTTTCTTTGTTCAAAATATAACAGTTTTGTGACACATATCTGATGATATATATAAAAGATTACTTCAAACTTTTTTTTTTAATGTCAAAGCCATTTGTATCCCTTGGCTGCTCGATTCCTCGTTTATTTAAGACATTAGGCCGTTTAATCCTGAAACTGCTAGCATTGTAAGGGAAACAAAAGATAGTAGATGATATATAAATAACAAAGATCTTAAAAACAAAACAACCACACCAGATGGCACATAAGTAGTAACTCAATAATAAACATTCTCGGAAGTAGTGATAGTACAAAAAATAGTATATAGCCCATTTTTTTAGTAATTTTTGGAACTTTTGTCTGCGGTGAAGATCGCTACACCTAGAAGTTGAAATATTTTATGATAATGTTAAAGAAAATGAAAGGTTTTACTATCAGTACTCTTTAAATAGAGTTACTTAACAACTTAACAACTTGGAGTCGGGTCTCTCGCTACACATGGTAACTCGTAAATCGCAAGGGACCAAAGCGAAAAGTAAACTTAGTTTCCGGGTGTACCTACCATATATCAGATTAATCACATTTTGATGCTGATTACCATTGTTGCATCAAAATCGTCAATAGTCGTGAATACTCCAAATTGTTGCAGGAATTCAAATGTTACAGGAGATGCGAAATTTTGAAAAGAAATTTCATCAGTTTATTTCTTTAAAACTGTTTTCTTTTTTTTTTGTGTGTGTGTGTGTGTGTGTGTGTGTGTGTGTGTGTGTGTGTGGAAATCTATACAAACAGACTGAAGAACATAGGCAGGTGAGAGAGAGAGAGTACCCATTGAGAGTGGTTGAGGGCGAACGAAAAGATGAATGGTACAATAAGAATACAGGGTGGACTAAAAGTTCCGCACCATAAGTATAACTATGTGTCTTTGGACTCACGGCTACATTCACCAATACCTCCACCACTGTAGATGTATTTAGGTGTCCACATCGGGGGCGGGTCATCTAACACCCCACCCCCCTGTGGTCTTGATTTTTTTTATAAACAGTCTTCCCATCCCACCGTGCTGTTCACCATTGGCTGTCGTTCAGGGAACTTCCGTTTGAATTCCTCTGCAACATCTCTCTGGGAGTATATTTCTCTTCCACAGAGCAGAATAAGCCCAACATGCCTTTCAGTAGTCAACATTTTTCACTTGCAACAGGTACAGTTAGTAATCAAATTTCTATGGTGGTGAACTTTGGGGTTTGGCCCACCCTGTATGTTAAGGTTTTGGACCTTCCGCTGAGCAACTATAAAATTTAGAATTTTAAAGTCCATATTTCAATAATGGTATGTGCAGCTTTGAATGCATGAGACAAAAATTAATACTTGGACCAAACTGAGTTGAAGTAACTATTTTATTCGTTCGACTAGAACACATCTTTCGTACGGGAAAATAGAAATAAAATATATTTCAAGTAGAAATGAGTTTGGAGTATATTTTTGACGAAGACAAAAAAGCAAAACGCTTTCTGGAATCCTATCCTTTTTCCTTGTATCGTAGTTAATCCATCTTTCTAAGGCGTTCACTGCTGTCCAACGGCGCCTTACAAGTTTGTGAAGTTTAGAATAGGAATGGACAAGAAGTTTCTTTTCAAAGATCGATAATCGAGATCAAAGATCAACCGGGGCTATTATGAAACATAAATGAAACTTTTACTATAACTTTGTCGTAAATCCCGACAGAATGACTAAAGAAATACAGATGACTTGAAATACCATAATTGATGTGTTTTTTGTGTTCGTATTTATACACAAATGAATAGAGATGAAGAGAAACATTAAAAACAATGTTTCGCAATAGCCACTTGCTTGAGGCTATTGTGAAACACCTTCACAGCTATTGTGAAACCCATAGTAACTAAAGAAGTTTAAAGCTGATAATATGTGTTATTACGAAACGGTATGACTCCTAAAATGTCTCCTGTGTCAGTTTTAGAAAAGTCGGCACAGTTTCTGAATGAGAAGTAAGTAGACGTGCACATGTGAGAAACGAAAGATATGAATAGAGTGCTTAGAACTTAGGCTGTGTTAATACAACGTTACCCTCTATTTTGTACAGTAGAAGTGAAAGTTACAGAAGAACTGCTATGAGCATAACTTTCTGAATGCCAGTGTACAAATTGGGTAAAATACAGATGACACGTAATTTGATAAAGAAGTTGCTTACAATTAAAGTTAAGCACTCTTTAATAATACCTTACCTTGTACTCTTCTAAGCACTAGGATCCCTTTTGCCACTCCAGGGTGTTTCACCAACCTTCCTCAATGTTAACAGTTCCTCAAACTCGTCCTTAACTTAAGGGCGCGATTTTCCTCCCTCAAGTGTTTAACGCGGCCTTAAATTACATAGAAATATGGCAGATAACTATGCTGATTACAATGTATGATTTATATTTTCCTAAATACGTATTCCTATACTTTCGGAACGTTGCTTTCTTACCTAGCAATGTAAATATGATGGTCGACAATGTTTATACAAGAAATACTTAAGAAGATGCACTCTTTAGGGCAATTTTACTGGCAACACATTTGTATAACACCGTAAATTATAGTTTCCGAATGTGTCTTTAACAAAAGAAAGGAAAAGGCAATCTGAACTCTGATATATAAGGCTGATGTCGGGAATGTCTGATATCGTCGCTTTACTATTCATTGGAGTGTATCCTTAGTGGTTCCCATAATTCCTTTTAAATATTCTTGGTAGAATACTCTCCAGTAATGCATGTGTATATATACAGTTTACAAAACTGTTTCAGAAAGGGATGGACAATGCATTTGTTTCTTTTGAACTCTCGAATTGTAATGACTATTACTAATTATATAACCGTGACTTTCCACATGAACATGACTTACATCTTACAAGGGGACTACCCCAAGTGTTACAAACCAATTGAAACCAAATTTGTTGTATGAACAGGGCACACCCCAGAACTAAAAAAAGAAGAAAAAATGGTAGCAAAACTGTTTCAATTACCCCCTTGTGATATTTTGGCCCCCTAGTCGAATAACTCACTCACTGACCTAGTCATCAATATTCCCAGACCAAACAGCTAAAGCTAGAAACACAGAGCCGAGACGCTGAGGCTTGAGACACCAAATGAGGTATAAATGTTGACTATCATGAAGAGGTTACGAAACAGAAAAGACATTTTGGAAAAGTCGCCATTTTGAATCCAATATGGCGTCCTAAAATAAATGCCGATAGTATACGCACAGCCCGAACTACGGAAGCTAGAAACACCAAATTTGGAATGAAGGCCAATCATCAAATGTAGATTACGAGAATAATCACAAATATGCAAGAAGTCGCCATCTTGAATACAATATGGCGGACTAGAATATATTTCACAATGGCTGGAGCTAGAAACACCAAAGTTGGCATAAATTTTGATTGTTAAGAGGTGGTCACGAAATGATAAAGAAATTGGGAAACAGTTGCCATCATGAATCCAACATGGCGTCCGAAAGTAAATATTGAAGGTATATGCACAGTCCAAAGTACTGAAGCTAGAAATACCAAATTTGGCATAAATGTTTATGAGAATCGGTAGATAAAGGAGAAAAATGACAAATGGTGAAAAATTTGCCATCTTGGATCCAATATGGCGGCCTAAATAAATAACGAAAGTATATGCACAACCCAAAAGGCTGAAGCTAGAAACACGGAATTCGGTATAAATGTTCATTTAGATAAAGGGGATAATACGAAAGTTTGCAAAGGTTGCCATCTTGTATCCAATATGGCCGCTATCATGAAATATGAACCTTTCCCTTCATATGTCTTTGCTCGAAACAACTATTAATTGGAACACTTGGGGTAGTCCCCTTTTAGTCAGAGTTACTCCTAACATTCGGAGTATAGCCGTAGGGTATAGTTGAGGCAAAAGCACTCCATAAGTAGAACTTTTCGTAGAAAGCTCCCTTGTACACTATTTATAAGGTGATTTCGTTGTGGATTTAATCAGTTATACATTTTCACATTATCTTGCACAAAAGAACTGCAAACATAATGCGCGCATGTGTACATAGAGCATTGAGATGCTTTACTATTCCGTTGAGAATTAAGTTTGTTCTGCATCATTTTCCATCTTAGTCGACTGATAGCATAAAACTCGGTTATAACAACACTATTTCTCAGGTCCCTTCGATGTCGTTATAACCGAGTTCTACTCTCTCTCTCTCTCTCT
>JAGDQP010000285.1:93151-108863 GCA_022664845.1 Lepisma saccharinum
TTGGAGGGTATTTTCTTTTGTTTTCTGTTTTTTTTTTCGAACTGCTTGCTGCAGAGCGCCTCTTTTTATCATGTGCTTTTAAGATAAGTTTCTTTGGTCAGGTGTCCATAAAAAATGTTGTTCCTGGTAATTGTAACTTGCTTTTTTTTGTTTTATGAACGAAACTTTTTCATTTTACTGCCTACGTTAGAGAAGAAACACAATGCCATCCAAGTATAAAATCTGTTATACTTTTCTTTGCTTTTATCCAAGTCTTGTGTTATCTTTTGATTTCTTCACAGCTCTTTTTTAAGTGTTTCTACCATAATAGAATGAAAGTAACGTAATGTGAAAACATATGAATTTTCCTAGCTAGAAACTACAACATACTGGAAAATTGAGATGTAGAAGACGAATTGTTTGAGAATTTTGATGTCTAATGTTTTAACCGTAGCAGTTAAGTTGTTAATTTGGCACTTCTATGTATTTGGAGTGTACTATAATCGCCAAGTAATACTTTAATATGATCTAAGGTTTACAGAGTTCTTTATTTAACTGAACATCACTGTTTTGATTTCACAACAACATTCTAAATCACTACAGTATTGTAACTACTTAATTGGTACAGCTCCATATTCAGATTCATATCAAGTTATTCCCATGTTTCTCTACTCTAAAACATAGATTAAGATCAATCTTCTCCGCATGTCCACAATACATCATGCACAATTCATCATATCCTATCTTATATGGTAAATTACACATCAGTACTTCGTTATTCAACATCATATCCAATCGTTAGTGCAGGTGGACCTCAGGGATATATATTAGTCCCATTGTTATTTTCATACAGCAGCTCTTAGGAATGTTATTAAACAGGCATCTACACATTGCTATGCAGATGACACGCAATTAATTATTACTTGGCCGCCATAAAATGTTATGCAGATAGTGGAACTTCTTCATCATGGGCGGATTTAGGAAAGAGACCCTGGGGGAGGGGGGCAATTACTTTAAAAGCTCTCTTTTAGAATGAAACATTTAAAGTCATTCTGAAATGACTGGGGGGGTCAATACCCCCATGCACCCCATAAATCCGTCCATATTTCTAATGTGAACCTCCTGGCCACATCAAATTACAATGCTATGATAATGGTCTCAACATTAATGTAAGGTAATGTATGTTTACTCTTCTGGTGACCCAACAATATCTAACAAAATTAATCCAGCAAAAAAAAAAAAAAAAGAAGAAGAACTTGTTGAGATTTCCTATATTTTCTTTTCTCCTAATATCAGAAATTTTCAGGTAATAAAATACTAGAAAGTAAATTGTAATACACACAAAATTAACTAATGTATTAAAACACTAAATGTATTACAACAGTTTCAAAATACGATATTGCTCGACGCAGTAAACTAATTTATACCTTACGAATGCGCTCATCCCATCATTGCTGCCGTGTATGGAATTTCTCTTTGTACTTGAAGATGTATGGCTATCTAGAAGGTACATACTTCTTGCATTCGACTTGCTTTCTATGTACGTAACACTCAGCACATCTTACGTGTGATATAAATAAATAATATTTTTACAACTTCTAACTGTTGTTTGATCTACGAAGTTCTTAAAAGTAAAATCTTCGCCTTGGAATGTAAAATTACATGTAGATTCCATATTCATTCACATGTAACGCGCAAAAATAAAAAGCTTGATATACCACGGGATAAACATGTAGAGAGTTTATTCTCAATATCCGCGGCACAGCCTGAAACACGTTACCCAGAGATACAAGAAATATCAATAAATATAGCTCTTTTACAGGTTAATCCTGAAATGCTTAAAAGGTCATAAATACAGTTCAAAATTCAAATATAACTCTATTCAAACTTCACTTAAATTATTCTTATTTTAAAGTTAGTGGTTATTCTCAAGATGATAAATTTAATGGTTAAACATTACATACGACCTCATCATATGTAATACATTTTCTTTTATAATTATCATTAGTACAAGGTAACCAAAAAGTTTTACCGTTCTAGGACAATGATAAACAAAGAACAATACAGTGAACGGTATGTACCTTTAGGTTTCGAAGTAAGCTCCATCAGCATCAACACCTTTTGCCAACGTTCCTGCAGCTGCACTATGTCCCGGTGATAACAGTCGACGATCTTGGAGGCAAAGAAGTTCGTGAGTGCATTCCGCAGATTTCCCTCATTGGCGAAGGATCTCCCATGAAGGTGGTTGTCGAGGGAATGAAACAGGTGGTAATCTGTTGGCGCAAGGTCCGGTGAATATGGTGCATGGCACAGTGTCTCCCAGCTAAGTTCGTGAAGGTTCTCTCAGGTCCTCTTTGCCACATTTGGCTTGGCATGTTCGTGGAGGAACTGCACACCCTTGCGATTCACCAATGCCGGCTCCTTATACCGCAATGCACGGTGCACCCTTTGCAACTGCTATGAGTAAAGGTCAGCAGTGATGGTCTGACCAGGTGGAAGGAGCTCGTAATGCACCACTTGGCGACAAGTTCAACAGAAAGCATAACTTTTCGTGGGTGCAGAGTAGGTCTTGAACTGTGAGGAACTGGGTCACGTGGTGACAACCAATGTCTGGTACACTTGGGAGTGTCATAGAGAGCCCACTTTTCGTCACCAGTGAGCAAGCGATCAAATATGGGTGTGTTCAGGTGGCGAGTGAACAAGGACAAACAGGCTGTCACTCGTTGTTCCTTGTTGGCTGCCGACAATGTGTGGGGTACCCCCTTGCTTAACTTATATGACTTCCCTATCTTATGCAGGTGCAGTATGACTGGTTTCAGCGGAACCATGGAACCTTCCTGCAAGTTCATCACACGTTAGACTACTGTCCTCCTCGATGGCTGCTTTCTGGTCCTCGTCATCCAACACATGTGATCGTCCACTGCGAGGTTCATCAGCAAGCCTCACATCACCCGAACGGAATTTCTGGAACTAATGCCTGGCGGTTCGTTCGTTCACGGCAGTCTCACCAAATGCCTGGCAAATGCAGCTACTTGATGCGGCAGCTGACAGGTCCACTTTAAAGTCATACAACAAACACACGCGAACAAGCTGCTTCGATACCTCAAATTCTCTTTTACACTGGATGAGCTATGACTGCTGTGTATGAGCACCGTGCCTGTATTACTGAAGGTCGATGGTTAGACTAACTCCCGATCGCTTGGCAGGCATGTGCGTCATTTCGTTTCCTCTCTGTGAGCGCGGACGTCAAAAACTTTTTGGTTACCTTGTAAACCAGGTGTATGCATAAGTTTTTGCCGGTTTTTGTGGTAAAGAAAACACGTAATTTTCAAGGGAAATTACCTTTGTTTTATTCAAAATATTGGCCATCGGCTTCTACACATTTCGCCCATCTTTCAGGTAATTGATGCATACCATGTCAGAAAAACTGATTGTCTTTTGCGGCAAACCATTTCGAGCCATTTTCCAACGTCTTCGAAATTGCTGAAGTGCTGCTCTGCGAGCGCGTGCCCATTGATGCAAAGAGGTGATAGTCAGATGGCGCCAGGTCTGGTGAGTACGGCGGGTGCGGAAGGATGTACCATCCAAGCGATTTCAAGATGTCTTTCACTGGTTTTGCTGTGTGAGACGGCGCATTGTCGTGTAACACAATCACTTTGCCATGTCTTCGGGCCCATTCCGGTCGTCTTTCGATCAATGCGTGATTTAAATTAATCATTTGTTGGCGATAGTGTTTTGCGTTAACGGTTTCGCCGGGCTTCAAGAGTTCATAATACACAATACCGCTCTGGTCCCACAAGACACAAAACATGGTTTTCTTGCCGAAGCGATTTGGCCTTGGTGTTGAAGGACCGGCTTCGCCAGGTGAAAGTCACGATTTTTTCCGCTTCGGGTTTTCAAAATAAATTCATTTTTCGTCACCCGTCACAATTCGATACAAAAATGATTTTCTTTCGTGGCGTTGAAGCAGCATTTCACAAGTGACTTTGCGAATTTCCATTTGAAGTTCATTCAAATCGTGTGGGACCCATTTACCCAGTTTTTTGATCTTCCCCATTGCTCGTAAACGTCTGCTGATTGTTTCTTGTGACACATTTAATGCTTTGGCAATTGCTGTTGAGTTTGAGTTGGGTCATCCTCCAATAACACCTGCAATAGCTCGTTTTCGCACTTTTGTGGTCTACCAGAGCGCGGACTGTCTTTCACATTGAAATCACCACTTTTAAATTGTCGAAACCATGTGTAATCGATGGATCGTGTTCACCATATGTTTCTACCAGCACACGATGATTTTCAACAGCCTTTTTCTTTTGATTAAATAAGTAAAGCAATGCGTGCCGCAAATGTTCTTTTTCAGGCACAAACTTCGACATGATCACTGAACGATAAAACAAAGACACTCGTGTTTGGCGGACTCAACTTGTGTGTGTTTGTAGTTTAATGTCAGACGAACAAAATGACGTATGTGTCAAATGAATACGCTGCGTACTTTTCGCTGGCGCCATCTCTTAGGTAAACCGGAAAGTAAATCCGGTTTCATCACTAGGTTTTATCTGCACTTTTTATTTTTTTTACATATACTCGTATGCCCCATAATCCATTGTGATTTACTATTTTTTGTACTTCTCTATTTTTCTTTTCTTATCTCTGTTGTAAATTCATTTTTGTATTTCTATACTGAGTTTGCGCGTCTATACTGATTGAGTCGTTTCGTGATCCCTTTACTCCACAATTGTCTTATACCCACCCTCTGCTATTTTATTTTCATTTGGTGTATGTTTTTATGGTTTTCATTGACTGAATTTCATCGGGGGCTACTTGGAATTCTGTCCCTAAATTTCTTCATTTATTGTCATATTCATTTTAATTTATGTAATCACAAATAGGTAAATATATAACCACAAAACAAATCTTATATAAAAACTAAAAACACGAATCACAAACGTTATTGTATCATCACGTAACTTTATATATTTATTGAAAGGACTCTTTTTTTCTGAATATTGATAGTTCTAAATATAACTTCTAGAAAATATATATATAACGAAATTATAGACAAAGTACGAATAAATCAATCTAATATAAAGTAATAATTTGCGGTGCCCGGTAATAGGTTTTGTATTCGCACTTTTAAAAGTACTGAACAATCCAGAATAATACTAAACTTTTGAAAAGCTAATATTTACTAACATCTATTAAATTAATTGAACCTGATTTTGAAGAGCCGAAATATTTGAAGGTCCGTAAAATAAGGTGACAAAGCCCAGGTATTCAAATTTCTCTTCAAAGTATGGATTAATTAATTTGATAAATATTCTTAAGCATTATTTAGACTTGTAATGAATTTCTCATTACACGGAATTATATTTTGTAAAGTGAGGTGAATATGTACAATTTCTGTGTAATATGTGTTAGGTAAGATTGGCCAATCTATGTAATTAAGCGCTTATAGTGTTAGGTAAATGTGCAACTTAAATTTCGTTTAACGAAATTATTATTATTATTATTATTACTATTTTTAAGAGCTTGTAAATAATTTTTGTATTTAATCTTTCTTCTTTATTTTAGGAAATAACGTATAGTTTGTTGGTGTATTTAAAGTGTGCATTTCGTACTCGTGTATGTTTATTTTATTGTTTTAATTTCTCTGTTTCTTTCTTAGTTCTTCCAAGCCTCTTTTAAAAATAAAAAAAATGTGCAGTGAAATGTCAGAAGTTACGTGACTCTGAAAGTTCGTTTGGCCCTAAGGTATCACACATGTGTCTGCTCTTGTTTTCGTTCCCCCCTATCTCCTTCTGGGAGAAGGAGTTCGTTAAGAAACGCGGAGTTTTTCGCGCCCGGCTGGTCAGTCGCGAGGAACGCATCAAGATGGTGAGGTTTGAAAAGGAAGTGCTACGCAATCTATAATAGGATTACAATAGCGGCCATCGGCTGGAAACAGGCTTTATTGTTTTATAGTAGGCTCGAATGGAGTGTATATTTTTTGTTCTTATAAATGCCGTAATTGTGGCTGAAAGGATAAGCCGATGAATTGGTCGCCAGGTAGGAAATATGTTGTGGTATTTTTATGGAAACCCCAACTGAATATTTTTGTCTCAAGGAAAAGAGAGAGAGAGAGAGAGAGAGAGAGAGAGAGAGAGAGTGGGAAGGATAACTTAAATAGAAGCTCGTAAAAAAGGAGCTGGAATTACCTCAGTCTATTGATTTTATGTACTGGCCGAACGTGTCTTATGAAATATTATTTTCTATGCACTCGTTAAGATTTTTGCTAATTAATTTGCTGCTAGGCCAAAGTACAAGATCTGACAAAAGAAAAGGTTTTATTTGTGACTGTTGGTAGAAACATTTTTGTGTAGTATTAACTTTCTTATGATGTTCTCTTTGTTATTCCTTGTAGATGTTATTATCATAGAATCTTCCTATCTTTTTTGTTTTTTCCTTCTCTGTAAAGAATAGAATTTCGGGAGTAGAGTAAGAGAGCGAATCTATTCAGGGTGAATAGAAAGGGCTCAGTAGAACTGATACGACTGAATGGGTGGAGTAAGTCGGAATCAATTACTTCTGATAGAATTTCTGTGCCTATCCCTTTTATTTTTTCTCCTATGGGAGTAGATTAATTGCATAACTAATTTCTCTTTTCTTTTTAAGTACTAAATTTCTAGTAGCTAGTTATCACGGCACTAACCTATTAACTGGCTCATGGGAAAAAAAGGAAATTTTTGGTTCTATGCATGAGGGAATTTTTGGTGGATCAAAAAGGGAGTAGAGCATGTTGGTGGAATCTTGGGTACTTCAATTGGCTAATTGAAGGGATTCCTAAGTAGTAAATGGTGGTATATGGATGCATGTGGCTATTTTTTAATTGGTGGTATTTAGAGTAAACTGGTGGATGTAATTGGGAGAATCAATTGGGTATAATTGATTCTGTTTCCATTAGTAATATTTTCCGAGGGAAACTAATTGGGAATCTTTTCTATTCACTCTTATGAACGATATTGGTAAAAAAGATATTCTGAATTTGGATGATATAATACCTAATTAGTGAAACAAACGATTAAAGATTAAAGTGCTTTATTCGCCTGATTATATAATATCTCAGTATTACTCATAAATACGAATGTGTGACAAGAAAGGTCGAGACATGTTGACATGAAATTATTTAAAATACCCACTGATTAAGTCTCTAAATTGAGTATCAGAGTGATAGAGCTTATGACATTTCTATGCACAGTATCATTGCTAAAATCGTAAATTTGTGTTTAATTTGATTTTACAAGAGTCCTCCTAAGACCTTGTGTTATTCGTAGTTCGCTGCGAAAAAATATATTGATTTAATCTTTTGTATGGTGATATGGCCGTTAGTCTAAATTATCGAAACGTGTTAAAAATTTGAGAGAGAAAGGAAGGCCTGGAATAAGTTATTTACATGCAAACAATTTTAGGTTTACTTTTGTTTAGCAATTTCCCATTAGTGGAGTAGAGGAAACCTTTCGATGCTCTAGTTTGATGGTCTTATAAAATATTCGTCTTAGAGAGACCTTTTCGATGTGAATACTTACACTTCCATAAGGTACTTATTAGTCAATGGTTCACGAGAGACCTTTTAGATGTAAATCGGAAGGTCAACAAGTAAAGACATCATATCGTTAGAGAGACCATTTAGCTGCATACAGTTTCGTAACTACTGCTCACAGGTATATGACAGTACATCGAGAGACCTTTTAGTTGCGAAACAAGGTTATTGATTCAGCATACTATATCGATTCAGATTGTTGCTTGCGTATTACATACCAGTAGGGAAAAAACCTTCTGCATGCGAAACAAACAAACGGGCCAAACAGATAGGTTATTATTCTCTTGTACCAAATTTATTGACACATAAGTGAGCTGTGTTTATTACTAAACCGGATAGGTATTAGCAAGAAGTTATAGCAGTAGTAGTGACATTCCTCTTATATCTTATCACGTAATTAATTCTCATTAATTACATGAGGTGACACTGCTTATAATAAGAATTCACAGCTCCTAATAAAACAAAACAACAACACCACACCATTACAGACTGCTTTCCAAGATTATTGTTCTCATATTTCTGTTATTTTTTAATATATGTTAAATACGCATCTGATTACTAATTCCTCTTAAAACAGATTTGAAGTTGGTTTTATTTTTCTTGGCTTGTTAAGTTTTCTGGTGTTACTTCGTCCGCAAGTAATATTTTTGCAGGTCCCCAAACTCGCTAAATCATGAAAAATTAAGGATGTCAATATCCATGAAAACAATTGATAAATAGGAATTATATAATTAAGATCTGTTGTTTCTGGAAATATCAAAGGATCCTAACAATAAAACAATAGTAGAAAACGTGTTAGATATCTTAAAAAGTTTCAGTTGCAGAAGCGTCAGTTTCTCCAGAGCCATCGAGTTCTTTAAACAAGATCTGGGTGATATCAACAAATGACTGTGTGCCATGTTTAAAGAAAAACTAAAGATGAAAGAAGTTCACTTATAGTGCATGTTCGGAGACTATATCCTGCTTATTAGACATATTTCTTTAACTCACATGTGCCAATTTGTGAACAAGACTATTCTACTGATTTTATGCATTCGTAAAGTAGTACATTTCGTAGGTTTGTTCTAGTTAAAATCCACAAACACCCATGCCACTGCCTGCCGGCCGGGTGGCCGAGCGGTCTGCGGCGGTAGGCCATCGGCTCGAAGATCCCGGGTTCGAGTCCCGGCAGGGGCATAGGTATGGATTTTAACACTTAACAGCTAACGGCGAATCGTGACGGGCCGAAGTCCAAAGTTACTAGACTGGCCCATATAAAAATAAAGTTTTTTACCATGCCACTGCCGGCACTCAAACCCGGGACCTTCAAGTCGTTGGTCTAATGTCTTAGACCGCAAAGCTACTAGGTTGGCCAGTAGATTCTAAAGTTGGTCAACTGTAAATTCGTACGAGCAAAACCCCGTTTGTTTCGTGCCGTGGGAATTCACAACCTCTGATAGATGAAATTTCTGTAGGTCCTCACCAAACAATTTGATTGTAGGTCACGTAATTCAGGAAGTATAAAACTAACTTCTGTGGATCAGTTTTGAAATAATCAAGCAAAAACAACACACGCTGCTCACCAAACAGCATTTATTTTTATAGTATCAGTTGGCCATGATTGATTTCACACAAATCTCGTTCTTCGACACGAAATCTTCCATGTAAATTATCTTTTAACGTTTGTTAAAATGTTTTCTTTCTACAAATTTTGACATTCAACACATCCTTTGATGGAAGTACTATAAAACCTTTTAGATGTACCTGAGTTATTGAAAGCCTTCGAAGTTTGGCCGTATCATACCATCTCTCTCTATCTCTTTATGGCTTCAAATAGTCTATTAACCATTAATCACACTGCATTAATCTCCTGCGTTATGAACAATGAATATGACACGCCAGACAGTAAGACTGGCGGTCCTGACTATTCAAAGGTGTTGGGCATGTTACTGTCCGATGATACTAATAAGTCACTGCTATAACATTTTATACCGCCTTCTGAGTTCAGATTCCATTTAAGTAATTTCAATATTATGATTATTTCAGTTTTATTTCATTTTACTTTTGGAATGTAAAGTTTATTCTTTATTTCACGTTCATCAAGCTATTAACAACTTTCCTCCTAGAAAGCACAGAGGCAATGAGGTTCTAGGGAAGTATCTAGGAGGTGCCTGGGAATCCCCCCCCCCTTTCCCTTTCTTCAATTACCACACTGATAAGTATCATAGTTCAAACTTCTCATAGCATAAAGCAATGATTCCACCCACCCACCCACCCCCCAAATCCTCGGGAGAACCCGAGCTTTAAAATTTTTACGGTAGAAATCGATATAAATCGTGAAAAACTCCGCTTACATCTCCCTCACAAACCAAAAATCTTGGCGAAATTCATGCCATAAAATTCACTCACTCCACAAACACTTTAGGTATTCTTCTGCATTAGTCATCCATAATTTCCATCACCTCAATCAGCTGATTCTTTGCGTAACATCAAGGATATCCTAAGAATGTATCATAAATTTTTGTTTCACATTGGATCTGAATTAGAAACTCACCATCAATTTACAGCAATTGAGTTCAGTGTAACATTTCATTCGCGTCTCATTAGGAATTAGACAAAACTTTCAACAAGCCATCAATAAGTACTTGCTACAGCAAGAGGTTGCAACTATAGCAATCCATAATTTTAATATTTTTAGTTTCAACCTCTCTCACAAAAAAAAAAAAAAAAAAAAAAAAAATCACCGGACATTTTGGTGAGTAAGAAAAGCTTCTAACAAGTGTTCACATTAATAATTGTGGTATAACTACATACATATATATTTATAAATCTAAAATATTTAAATGTTAATCGGGTTAACATTAATTCCGATCTGCGTCACATTTTCTAGAGTTTTAATTATATATACCAGGTGTATGCATAAGTTTTGCCGGTTTTTGTGGTAAAGAAAACAGGTAATTTTCAAGGGAAATTAATTTTGTATTATTAAAAATATTGGCCATCGGCTTCTACACATTTCGCACATCTTTCAGGTAATTGATGGTGCATACCATGCCAGAAAAACTGATTGTCTTTTGCGGCAAACCATTCGTCGAGCCATTTTCCAACGTCTTCGAAATTGCTGAAGTGCTGCTCTGCGAGCGCGTGCCTCATTCATGCAAAGAGGTGATAGTCAGATGGCGCCAGGTCTGGGGAGTACGGCGGGTGCGGAAGGATGTACCATCCAAGCGATTTCAAGGTGTCTTTCACTGGTTTCGCTGTGTGAGACACAATCACTTTGCCATGTCTTCGAGCCCATTCCGGTCGTCTTTCGATCAATGCGTGATTTAAATTAATCATTTGTTGGCGATAGCGTTGTGCATTAACGGTTTCGCCGGGCTTCAAGAGTTCATAATACACAATACCGCTCTGGTCCCACCAGACACAAAGCATGGTCTTCTTGCCGAATCGATTTGGCCTTGGTGTTGAAGGACCGGCTTCGCCAGGTGAAAGCCACGATTTTTTCCGCTTCGGGTTTTCAAAATAAATCCATTTTTCGTCACCCGTCACAATTCGATACAAAAAGGATTTTCTTTCGTGGCGTTGAAGCAGCATTTCACAAGTGACTTTGCGATTTTCCATTTGACGTTCATTCAAATCGTGTGGGACCCATTTACCCAGTTTATTGATCTTCCCCATTGCTCGTAAACGTCTGCTGATTGTTTCTTGTGACACATTTAATGCTTTTGCCAATTGCTGTTGAGTTTGAGTTGGGTCATCCTCCAATAACACCTGCAATTGCTCGTTTTCGCACTTTTGTGGTCTACCAGAGCGCGCGCTGTCTTTCACATTGAAATCACCACTTTTAAATTGTCGAAACCATGTCTCACATGTTCTAATCGGTGAAGCGTGTTCACCACATGTTTCTACCAGCACACGATGACTCTCAACAGCCTTTTTCTTTTGATTAAATAAGTAAAGCAATGCGTGCCGCAAATGTTCTTTTTCAGGCACCAACTTCGACATGATCACTGAACGATAAAACAAAGACACTCGTGTTTGTCGGACTCAACTTGTGTGTGTTTGTAGTTTAATGTCAGACGAACAAAATGACGTATGTGTCAAATGAATATGCTGCGTACTTTTCACTGGCTCCATCTCTTAGGTAAACCGGAAACTACTTATGCATACACCTGGTATATATATATATATATATCTGGGTATTGCGCAAACTGATGATCCAACAGAACTGAGTGCCTTGGCATTGTATGAGAGTTGATTGGACGATCTTCGAATACGTGTTTACAACAAGCCAGGATATTAAAAATCTGGCCTTTTAAACTTCTACGGCAAAATTTCACTATAGTTTATCCCTAAATATTTACCTAGATATCTGAATTTCACATCATGAAACCGACATTTCGTAAAAGAGGTTACGGAAATCAAAAGAGATTCTACAATGCGGGGCGGGGGGAATGTTTAAACTTAAACTAATTTCACATCGAAATATAAAATTCCGGGAGTCCCGTATCAACAGGACATCTCTTCAGGGATGTCGCTATCCGATAGTCTTATATTTTTCTTACATTTTCCTACAGACTATGTATCTCGTACTTTTTTCTGTTACATCTTCAAACGTCGAAGAATTCTGGTGTTATAGTCTAGTGGTAAAAGTCTTTGATTTTAAAGAACAGTGAAGAGGCAGTGCATATTCGAATCCTATTTACTGTGATTTTTCAAGAGTTTCCTTAGTTCCACTAGGCGATCAGACTGATCCTAATACATTACTGTCACCTTCATCATCACTTTTCCCAAATGTGGTTGCCAATGATACATTACATCTCTAGGCCATAGATGCGTGTACAGTTCTATGATAAATAAATAAACAACAAAACAAATTTTAGTATTAGATCTTAACATCACCTCGTATTATTTCACTAATGTTTTCCCCCTACAAAATAAAAGCTTTTGCGTTTATTACGTGTTCTTTAAGATCTGTCCACAGAATAGCGGCAACCGTAAAAACAACAGAACAATGAACAAAAAAGAAAGCGTTGTTTTCATCTTCCTTTTTATTCAAAATGAAAACATCGCGGTACTATCGTCAAAGTAATTTTTAGTCTTCCTTTAAAGACGACCTATATATTCAAAATGTATTATATAGTTTGGAATTCTTTGAATGGCCATTACTTCTGTAGGTTCCTTTCATGGAGACTTTGTGTTCGATGTTTCACTTGTTTCCAATTTGTAAGTCCGCTTTCATTAGCTACTTGTATAGCAGATATCTCCTAATGAGAAGAACGCCAAGTACAAGTCAAAGAATGGTCTTTTTTTGTTTTATTTCTGTACTTTCTTTTGTGATTGAAAGTAACATCACAACCTCCCCCCCTTTTTCTTTTTCGCATTTTATTTATTCTAAAAATTCCTTACGACATGTGCCTGAATTCGCTTCTTCAACGCCCCAATTTTCTTTTCGTTTGATACTCTCTGCTGCCCTCCACTGATTTCCCATTATTTTGCACCAAAAACTTCAAAGTTAGAAATGTGAACATATAAGGAAAAGAGCTGAAAGAAGCTTCAGAGTGAAAGAAAGAAACACAGAGAACAAACAATAACTTTCTTTGCTGCGAAATACAACTATGATTTCTTTCTTTTGAGTGTAACAAACAAAATACAGAATTCTGAAAGAAAAAGATGAATATATAAAAGCATGTTTTTTTATTCCTTTCTTACTAGAGGGCACTAGTATTCTTTATAATTTTACAACACTGGAAAGGAAAAGACCAAAATGTGAGGTATTTATGTATAAAAATGAAAAATGGCTCTATAACCAGTACTTACTCCGAATTTTCTTATTACATGCATGATAGGCCTGATAGTACTTTTAAAGAAGTATTTTTTAACTCACAAGAAAGGTCATACTGCATATAACTTATATTTATATAGTACGGTTCATCAGTTTATTCCTTAGGAATCAGCAGTGACGTCAGTGTTTGTTTAAATGTCACAAAAATAACTGTGTTATAATTTTGTGTCTATTACTGTGTTCCGATTTTTTTTCAAGTATTGGGGTTCGAGTTGTCATCAAAAGTTGTACATTGGAATCAAATAAAGCCATGCCAAAAATGACCGTCCTAAAACAATATTTAAGCGGGACCCTGGACCTCTAAAGGACCTTTTTTTTTTTTTTTTCAAAACAAGTAATTAAAATATACTAGTTTCCACATTTTGGGGCTCGAGTAGTTATGAAAAGTTTTGCATTTGTACGAAATGAAGTCATGTCAAATATGGCCGGTTTTGGCTGTCTAACGTTTTTGGCCGTTTTCAAACTAAAAGTTTCGCGGGCTCCAGGTTCTGGCTAGATATTTTTTGATCCGGTTGTGTTTCGGCGAACAGACATAATATTCTATTCTAAACTGTACAACTTTTCATAACTACTCGAACCCCAATATGTGGAAACTGGTATCATATCTTTATTCCTTGTTTAAAAAAATGGGTCCTTTAGTGGTCCAGGGGCCCGGTTAAATATTGTTTTAGGACGACCATATTTGGCATGGCTTTATTTGGTACCAATACACAACTTTTGATGACAACTCGAACCCCAATATCTGAAAAGAAATCGGCCCACCCTAAAGCCTATTTTGTAGGTCGGATTGTGAATATCATATATCTAATTTTGATAGTTTGAAGCAGTGATTCTTCGAGACCACCCTGTGAGGGGGTGCCACCCCCTTAATTATCGAGTGCATCCCCCAACTTTAAACTTTTACGATAAAAAAATTGATAGAAACCGTGCAAAACTCCACTTACACCTTCCCAATTTTGACTTTACACCCCTCAAACTGAAAATCCTGGCGGAATCCCTGGTTTAACATTGGTTCTCAAATAGAAAGATGATCTCCAAAGTATAAGATGATATGACAATAATACTTTGTAACTTTACATTAATGAACAATTTTAAACAAATTACTAGTGGGACGTGTAAGTATTGAGAGGTTACAAAAGACAATACTACTTATAAAATTCTTCATATATACAGGGTGTCTATAAAGTCTGTCCCCACCCCTTTACTTAAGAACGAGTGGAAATATGAGAAAACGCTAAAAGACGTTATCCATTATTTTATGAGGCTAATATTAGGACGTTATCTTCCTTCGACGGAAGGCAATGGGAAACCACCATCGGCTCACCTTGTGCAGGAACGTTCGGTTCAGGATCTGCCTTCGGGCAGAACACCTATCATCATCTTTGTACAGCTAGTTGTTCTATTATTCCAATTTTATCACAATAAGATAAAACAATAATACCGATGGAAAAATATTCCATAATGTCAATGGCGTATGGAAATAAATGCATACAGAGTATATACATATAAGCAACGATATGGAATATAGATGTTGGATGACTTCCATCAACAATTTTTCTACCATAAAAAGAAGAAAAAGTGCGGACAGAGAAAAGCAAGTTCGTAATCCAAAAGCTCTTCAGGGCTTCCTCACTGTATCGTCGGTCCCCCTGCAGGAATGTTATTACCATCTGTCATCCCCAGAGACCACATTGATCGATCGTGTTAGGTTGTAGACTCTCAAAGTATATATATATATATATATATATATATATATAGGTGTGTGTGTGTGTGTCTGTATGTCTGCAACCAGGAGAAGCAGGAAACAGCTAGACAGACTGGAAAGAGGACGATTCAAAGGGGGATAGAAACGATTGGAGTTCTAGCTCCAACACCAACTAGCAGTCAACAACCATCACATACACAAATACATATATACATACATACAACAACAACAATAACAACAGTGTTTGTTTCGCAGTAGATCTCTTATTCTTCCCGTGTGACCAAACACTAGAAGCATGGCTAACATTTTCCCCCAACAGACCTTTTTATCGTGTTAGAAGTTCTGGTAATACGTTTACCATCAGAATGTTATTCCACTACAGTATTAGTGCTGAAGTCTGGAGGCTGGTGGCCGTTACCATTACTGTCAAGTACGGCCTTTTTCCTCCTCTCTAGTTTCTTTTGAATCCTCGTGCGTCACTTTTTATTAATTTGGTTTTCGTTTCACAATCTTTTTTTTTCTTCTTTTTTTTTTAAAAAAATAGAAAGAGCAGGAAATTAAATATTGTCCGCAGGAAGAAACAAAGAATCATGGCTTAAATGTCAAAGGAAATAGTTTCTAAAAAAAAAAA
>JAGDQP010000285.1:109263-179477 GCA_022664845.1 Lepisma saccharinum
AAAAAAAAAAACCGTTGCTAGGAGTAAAGAAATCAAATGATCTATACAAGCGGCAGGATTTATCCTGGTACTTTATGTTCGCAATTTTGCGAAAATTAATTAAGAAATTCAGAAGATGGCTTTATGTAGCATTTAAAACAATAATAATTATTATTCATATATAATATTTGTCAGTTAGCATGCTGTCTTCCAAACATTAATATAACTAATGGTGAAAGACGCCGTTCAGAATTTATTTATTTGTCTGTTTGCCATAGATATAACAGGGCAGGTTTAATAGTATTAGGAGAAACATCTGTGCATAATCGCAGCCTATGAACGATCATGCGAAGAACGAAATAAGGCAGAAATTAGAAGACTGGGTTCCGAACTCATATTTAAATTTTTCATATGAACCTTAAATCTTATCACTGTGCATGTAAAATAGGCTTCGTATCTCATAATCAGTTTTAAAAAATTAAAACAACGACTCGACTACTCATTAAGCAAAGTAAATGAAGCAAGCACAAAGAGGTTCACCATACAGATGTAGAAACTAGCCGAATGACATACTGAACGGTGTATAACACAATAAAAGAAAATAAATAATTACAGTGAAAATAGGAACATTACATGTATAGAAATGAAGATGAAGAAAACAGTGAATATCCAAGAAAAAAATACTTAAAATTCACAGAACTGTATAAAACTATAAAAGCACAGTGTATTAAGATTGTAATGTCACCAACTGTAAATGATTTAGTAAATCGAGGAGATCGCTAAACTCAAATCTGAAGTCAGTTTCTCTCAGTGATTCCGCCAGACCCTCCTTGTGCGGGTATCATCCCCCAATCCTCGAGAACACCCCAATTTTAAATTTCTTATGGTCAAAAATCGGTATAAATCATGTAAAACCTCCACTTACACCCACCTAATTTTGACTTTACATCCCCCCAAGCAAAATCCTGGCGGAATCCCTGCTTTCTCTCTGCGCTATTTTCGCCTAGGAGCTAGCCCGTTAGAGACTGAGTAGACTGTTGCCTTGTCTGCGAATAAGTTTTATATTCAGGAGCTGTAGGACTTGAATCAGGAAGGGTGTTACTGATCTGCTAAATAGTATTGATGAATCATTGGAGAGAGATAAATTAGCCATGAAGATCCTGCCTTCTTCAGTTGATGATGGCATCTAAAACAAAGTAAATATCTATTACTAACTTACGAATGCTCGCTTCTAAGCTCACAATCAGTTAAACAAGCAATACAACGTAAACGTAACGTAAACAAGCAATACAATATTTTGACTTGACGCGTATTTCACTCGCAAATTGTCTTGTCAGTGGTCTTTTTAATTATTTGATTGGAACAACGGGTCGATGTTAATGCAATATCTATCGTTTTTTCTCCTTGTCATCGTACCAAATGTTATGAAATACCCTTGTGAAAGCTACATTATGTTAAAGAAATTCCAAATTCTTGTAAATATGTATCTTCCCCAGCACTTAAAGCAGACGGTAAGCGGATTATGGGTCAGTCACATTTTTTTTGGGGATTTGGAGAGTGGTTCAACAAGTGATAAAATCAGAACCCCTTGATAAAAAGAGTTGGCATCAGATATATTTATTTACCACTTTTGAAAATGAAAGGGAACGGAATGGTTGATATAAAGGACACATCTTTTGTTTTCTCTTAAAATTTAAAGTGTTTAGGAGTAAATCTACCATTGTTGGCTTCTTATATTCTGAGTGAACGAAGGAGTCAACAGACTTCATATGCTGTGTTTAGATACTCTTAATACAATTTCAAGAAGAATTAAGGAATCAAGGTAATTCTTAAAGTTAGAGACGTCTTCGACATTGTAACTACTATAATTCATTATATTTTTTTCTCGCTCTATGCTAGTCACAGGTGTGACTAGCCCCCGCCCAAGCGTTACGCCCTCGCTTCAGGGAAGAGTTTATGGGAATTTGGAATTTTTTTGGAGGGAATGGTTGGTCTAAGAGTGGAGAAATATCTTTATTAATCTTTTATTTCAATATATCTATGATCAGAACGTTACAAGCTTTGCTTATAACCATATTGTTAGGTTAATCATTTGATGATGTGATGGAGAATGTAAATGAGGTGCGATATACATCACGACACATTGGTTACAATGGGACGAATGAAAGTGTCTTCTTGATCTAGGGGCGACTCTAGATCTTGATGAAAGACAGGTGAGCCCAACATTTAACATTGATAGTCAGTGTGCAAAGACGAGAGTGAAAAGTGAAGGTGATATGAATGATTATGGTTTATGAATTTAGGTGGCGATGGACGGTGCTACTGAAAAGCAAACATAAGGACCGGAAAATGTTGCATGGACTTCGAGATTAAAGATGTCTTTGGCTGCAAGGTGGGGTTTGTTGATAATGGCTGCTCGGTTGAATAGATAGGTGTTGGAGAATGTAATGGCCATGAACTGTGTAAGGTACTCAACTGTGGAGGTGGTAGTTCTTGATGCTGTTGTTCAACTGTTGGATCAGATTCTGGTGGGCGTAGATGAGCAACAGGCAAATTGTTTTCTGGTGTAGGTTCAGGCTTTCCTTTACATTTGTATGAGTAAGTTGGATGTTGTTGCTGACATTGATGGCATTTCGATGGATTTTGGAGATTTGTGCAGTTTCGTGTTGGATGATTTTCTGAACAGTAACCACAGATTGGAGGCTCTTCATATTCACCAGCGATGTGATCGCCATAGGTTTGGCAGCGTTCGCATCTAAGTGGTGTAGGTGGCTGTGTGCGAGAAGGTTCTACCCTATGGCGTCTTTTGTAAATATATGCTCCGTAGCTTAACAGGTGATCGATGGTTGGCTGGTGACATTTGAGGAGTCTTACTAGATAACTTGGAGTTTTTTGTGAAGTAATGATGCGTAAGCATTTATGAATGGTATGACCTTCAAGACGTAATTCTGCTTCTACTTCATCTGTAGTGGTGTCTGGTGGAACGCCTTTGATGACTACTGAGAACATAGGTTTTTCGTTTTGGCGGTGGCGGTTGCTTGATGCGAGGTTCATTGAGAGGTGCGAATTGTTCTTGCGAAGTCTCTGTCCGGTTATTTTATGATTATGCTATTCCTTGTAGGAGTAATTTCACTGATGGAATCTCTTTGAACATATTTTAGAAGTTGTTGCAGAAGTAATTTTGGTATCTGGTACTTGGTGTCGAAGTTTGTGAGCAGAAAGGCCGTAAGTTGGATGATCTAGTGCTCGTCAGATGCATGTAGAATTTCCATGTCCTCAGAGTAAGATCCGAAAGCACTTCATCTTTTAGTGAGAGGTGAAGCAGATGGTTGAGAATGTCTGAGGTGGCGATCTGGAGCGATGATTGGGTGAAGATAATTGATCAGAGCTACGTGAATGTTTCTTGGTTCTACCTAGTGGCGTCATTTTAGGAGTAGCTGTGGAAGTTGGTTTCTGAACAATATATGGCATTTGATGTTGACCTGTTGCGTGTTGTTTAGTTGGTTTTGGCATGTTGAAGAAATTAACAGTGATGTAGAGTGCGAGATGATGAAAAAATTTTTAGTCTCTGTACTAAAAAATTTGCAACGTAACTCGCACCCTCCGACACTGAAAAGTTCCGTTGATCCTATCGTGGTCGTATTTATGTACTGGTCCCCTCGTGCGTCTGCTACACGAGATCCCTGGTTGTACATTAACAAGCAAGAGCTAGGCTAGGTTTAAGTTCTTCCGAATGAATTAATACAAAGTAAGGTATAAATAATCCCCTTTCAGTCAAGTTTTTCAAAGAGCCACTTAAATGTATTAATTTTACAGTTATATGAAGTTTGTGGTAGCACGCTTAATAACCAGTACAAATATAATTATTTTTTTCAGAAAAACAAAGAATGAGATAATCAGGTTTATTGAATGTTATCGATAATGGACATTTCCGGTAGTATGTTTTTATTGTAATAAAAAATTCTTCTATTAAAGCAGACTACGGAAAACATTTTCTTTCCTTTCTGTGATGATTTTATCAAGAGTTATAAAGACTTGCTTCAAAAGGGTCTCAGCCTTGCGCTTAATCGGGCGCCGCCATGTTATGACGTAATCAGTCTTCCGACTGCTTGTCATTGACATACAGATGGTATTTGATTTGTTAGTATTGTTAAAAAGAGATCGCAAAAATGGATCGAAAGAAATAGTATAATTGGTGAATAGCGTTTCTGTATGCCTTAACACGTCATTTAGTTCGTTTTATTCATTTAAAATTGATTTTTACTTTTAATACTATTTAAGATATTGATATAGTTTGGTAGCTTCAACACTAATTTATATCAGCTCTTTTTTTTTTTCATTTTCATGATTAAATCATAAGATATCTTCTAATAATGCTCTTTAGAACTCTTGTATTTAAAAAGAATTACCTATTTTTTCTGTATAAAATGTGGGTTTTTACATACGACAATCGTATACTTTTTTAATGAATGCTAGTGAAGTATTTTTCAAGAACTTGAAAGCACATAAATTAATGGTGTTCGTTACTGCCATCTGTTAACAATTTAACGTACTTGTAGCCCGTGAATATATTGAATAGTTTTAATATGTCATTGTATAAAATAATAATAAAAGCATGTAAGAAACAAAAAAGTAAATTGAAACTTTTACATTGAAATTTCTCTTGCGTTTTGTGAAGTAAAATAAAACACGGCCTTTGATAGGATTCGAACAGCTTTAGGTGAAAGTATAAAAAATTAAAAGTTGCATGTGCTAACCAACTGAGCTAAATTGACAAAACGTCAACAGTTTCACGAACTAGCGATAAGAAGAGCATTGCAAGTTAAGACTGCTCCCTGTCTATATTTCGAGCAATTTCTGTTATTAAGAACAGGTTTTGGTGTTTAACTTATTGAAGTGTGTTTTGCAGATTTGTACATTAATTATTCGTCAAGTGATGATGTGAATGTTCTATCTCTTTCTCGTTTTTTCGTCTTCAAACTTCTGAATAAGGAACGTAACATAGGGAGGAGCATATAACTTCGGAAATAGTACGGACTGATTACGTAAACCAATCAGAGGATGATTTTCGTTGTATGATGTAGGAGATTAAATTCTCAGTATTTCATGCTATATTTCTACGTAACGGAAAACCGTAGCGCTGAAATTTAAAAAACATCATATGTTATTTAATCCGATGTACACAAACAAATTGTAAAATATATAAGGACGGGGAAAACAGAAATGTCCATTTGGGAAGCGACGACATTGCCACCTAGCGGTAGTTAGACCACACACTGCGCCTCGTGGCCAAGGCACGAACTACCAATATCCTTCTCACTCTCAGTGAAACAGGAGACTCAGAAGCCAAAGTATCAATTGATTCCGCCCAACACAAATATCCGGCCGAGAATTGCATTTTAACAAAAGAAAGGAACAATATTTCAGCACTTTCTTTCTGCGATAGCAAATCTATTAACATTCCATTTGTGCAAAATATGTATTTACTAAATAAATATGTAACTTATCATATTCTCTATACAACTTCGCTGACATTTTAATCCTATATACAGGATGATTAGAAAACATGTGTTCATAGATTGAAGAGTCCTCTTCAGGCCGTAAAACATCCCCTTTTAGAAACTTGGAAACATTTAGTGCCGAAATGCTAATCATCGTCACTTAATTTATTCATCAGTAGGTATCTCTGGCTCATAACGAAATAATGCAGGGAAAGGACGATGAAGGTAGCGATAGGGTTTTATTATGGATAAAAGCTTTGTAAATTCGTTGACTTATAGACATATGTATAATCACATGACACTTTTGAAGAAAATATTGTCCTGGTATGTAGGCAAATGAGGGCCATATCTGCAAAAATATAAATTTTCACGGACTAAAAAATTTCAAACCCCAAAATCTGTACCAAGCTGAATAGTTTTATAGCGGAGAGTGATATTTTTGTAACTCAGTGGGAACTATAAAACCTAACTTTTATCTTAATTAATAGATGTCACATACGTTAGGGACATCTTTGCAAATTTGGGAAATATTCTTTAAAGACATGCGACAGTACTTTTGTCCACAACTGTACTATCCAAGCATTAAAACTGACGGAAAGCCTGGAAAGCCTCAGTCAGAGTGGTTGGGCACGTGGTGTGGCATCGCTACCAAGGATTCCGCTAGAATTTACAGTTTGGGGACTATAAAGTCAAAGTTCGGAGGGTATAAGCGGAGTTTTGACGGTATTTATCGATTTTTTTACAGTAAAAATTCAAAGGATGATCTCGAGAATTTGGAGGGGGGGTTGACACCTCTGACAGGGGGGGTCTTGCGGAAACGCTGATCGCTATAAATCATAAATAGCGGTAGAAAAAGATGTAAAACGCGTGAGGTTAGGAAATCATATTCTAAGCAGTGTCCACACCATTGGACCAATCTACATGGAGCTTTGCATGGCCTGGGAAAGGTCACACTTGATCTTAAGATGCCGGGAGCGAATGAAATAAAATGTGATTGTGGCGCGTGTTTTATTGGGCAGACTGGTCATACAGTGCAATGTAGAATGAAAGAACATATTAGAGCACTGAAGTATGGTTATTTAGAGAAGTCAACCCCTGCAGAGCACTCGATTAAAGAGGAACATAAGATACTCTTTGAAGAAACGCGAAGAATACATAATCGCGTGGTTCCAGAATCAGTGGAAATTGAAATAAGTGATAATTCATTGAATAAAGAAAATGGGTTTGTATTGGGTGATACGTGGAAGGTATTTTTAAGAATCATTTTGACATCGGACGAACAAGCATAACAATGTGACTAGGACAACAATGAATTTTAAATTAAAATAAATAACAATTGATTATACGTATATTGTCATACCTGTAGAATTTACACAACAATGTTACAACGCTTTTATAATATGAATTGTAATTTAACATCAAACAAGAGACGCTGACCACGTTAGCAGCAAGGCATACGAAACGATCGTCGAATTCTAATTAAATATAACATACTCATCGAATATCCGAAACGAGTTTTATTGCTAATATGTCAGACATTCAATACGTTACGTGAGTTTTAAAGGTCTTAAGTCTGTTTTTATTTATAGATTCTAAATAACCCGCGTGGCGACGCGCAGAATGTTTACATTTAAATTACTGATAATTTTTGAACTGGTGAATACAGAATAAAACAGTTCGAACACAATTTTATGAACGACGTTACGGATCGTACAAAATATCAACATGGAGTCAATCGACCAAGCCGTTTCGACACGCCTCACTTAAATGTCACTTTTGTGACGACTAGATTGGCAGAAAACTACTCATAAATACCAATATTGGCTCACAGCTAGAGAGTAGGCATATATCAGGTATTATTATCTCGAGGTTCTATACAGGGTAGACAAAAATTGATTGTCAAAACTCTAGGAACGACAAGTTCTCATCAACATAAGGGAAAAAATGTGTCCTTGTAATTTGTCGAATTCCGCTTAGTTTCGGAGCTACAGCCTGCCGAAAGCGTGGGAAAATGAAATTTAGAGCTTGATAAATCCAATACCATTAAAAGTAGAACTGTGGGGGCAAGGTAGCCTCAAAGACTTCCAAGCTACTCTATCCAAAAATACATATTTTCAAATTGTGCGATGGCTGCGCAAGAGATTCCACAAAGGAACTAGGGGATTCCCAGAAATTCTCTGAAGTAAAGGTAGACCGAAATGTGCATCAATTTGACGACTTCCCAGCAGGTAACAATAATTCGTTGGAGCTAAGTCGATATCTCAAACAGATTCCATTTGCCGAGTGATTCCTTTTAAAAAATGCATTGTTGCATAACCAACAGGAATCATAGATATTCTCCGAACTTCAATACATTCAACAAACTATTGATTTATTTGTTATCAATGAGAGAGAATCTCACTGCAAACCTGGATGACGATGATTAATCATGTAAACAGTGCAGTATATGGTAATAATAAACGACCGAAGTGGTCAAGTGGTCACAGGTGTCAGATCATGAGTCACAGCGAGAGTTTCGCGTTTGAGTCCCGGCTGGGAATCAACTTTGTGTAATTTGAAAACACAAAACAAAAGCTTAATGGAAACGAGATTGACTAAAACGACCCATAAATATAAAATCTGCATTTTTTTTTTTTTTTTTTTTTTGTAGAAATCATGTCAAGGGGAATGCCACAGACTTATGAATGAAAAAGGAAAGAAATAAGAGACGTTTGAATTCCGTTGATATAAAGTGCGCAATATTCCAAACACATTTACGTCTGATCGCCCTCTTGCATTTGTATCTATGGATTTTGAAATCTGAATATGTTGAGATCTGCTTACTCATCACGAGAGAGGAAAAAAAAGGTTAAACGATAATGAAGTGTAGTTGCTTTTCAAGTTGAAAGTTCAAGTATTGAAATTTGGAGGAAAAAAAAATCTGAAAGAAGTTTCGTGTAATTCTAAATTAACAGGTTGTAAATAATTGTAATTTTGTGAAAGAAACTACCATGCGTGGCTGCATAAAAACAGAAATGCAAGGTTTTAATTCTTTTAATACAAAGTATTACTTAAAATAATTCTTTGAAGACTAGGGAGATGAAATGAAGTTGAATAGGCAGCAATGTTCAAACCAAAACATTAATTATGTCATGGTCCAGAGGAATAAAGGTTTCGGTGAGTAAATGTTGGGTTCAATTAATTAATTATTTTTAAGTGTATTTCTAGAAATATTTTCATCTGCCCGTAGATGTACACAGCTGAAACCGTTCCTAAGTATTTAAATTTGTTTACTTCCTCCATATTCTCATTCTTAATTTTTATCTATCTATTTCCGTTACTCCCTGTGTTTCGATTTGTTATCATGTATTTAGTTTTCTCTATGTTTACCTGTAGACCTCTCTCATCGCAAGCTTCTACTAAGACCTCAGTGTTACTTTGTAGTGCATCTATATCGTGCACTATTAAAACTACATCATGCGTGTACACGAACAGTTGATTCAAACCATTCCATGTTAGTGTCTTTTTGTTCTCTTTTATTTCTAAAATCGCATATTCTAAAGCAAAGTTAAACAGTAGTGGTGACGAGGCATTACATTGTTTTAATTCGTTGCGAATCCTCAAACTATCTGACATATTAACGTACCTACTCTGCTTATGGAGTGGCTGAGACACATCCTCACTAGCCGAACCAGTTTTTTCGGAATTTCAAATCGTACCAGGATACTGTGTAACTGTTCCATTTCGATAGAATCATATGCTTTCTTAAAATTAATGAATAGCTGTTGAACATTCCCATTTCTTCTTCAAGATTTGTCTCAAGGAGAACATTTGATCCCACGTGGATCTATTTCTTCTAAATCCACATTGGTGATCTCCATGTATTTCATCTACGTATATATTTAGGCGAGTTAGCAGTATATTACTCAATACTTTGTAACATGTTGGGAGTAACGAGACTCCGCAGTAATTAATTCAGGCCGATTTATCACCTTAAAAAAAATATTAATGAGGTTTTCCATTCGTTTGGAAGCTCCTCCTTTCTGCATATAGCACTTATCAATCTATGCAGCTCCGACTAGTGGTGATTTTCTCGATTTAATTAATTCGGCTGGAATATTGTCTATTTCTGGTGATTTGAATTTTTAAATTTCTTGGTTAACATTTCAACCTCGTCGCTAGGTTCGGACATCCACGGTTGTTCTGCAGTATAGATTTCAATAATAATAATAATGTCCGGTGTCCTAACAACAGGTGACCTAACGGACTGTATATATCGCAGCTAATAGTAATCAGATTTTGACAGTAATCATAGAGGTTAGGGAGAAATCGAAATACTGTATGTTGACCAAATATATTTGAATGAAATAGAAAATGTTATCAAGAATCTAAAATGCAAAACGATAGTTGGATCTGACGACATATCCTTATATATAGGCAAAGGATGTATTGATATGTTTAATTATCCTCTATTGATTGCTTTCAACTTAGCACTAAAAACATGTGCTTTCCCTGATAAATGGAAATCTGCTTTAGTTTGTCCAATAACTAAAACTAATGACAGGCGAGGTATTACCAACTAGAGGTCTATAGCAATGTTGCCACCCTTTACCAAAGTTATTGAACTGATTTTATATCAGAGGATTATTAATCACGTGAAGCCAGTTATTTCAACAAAACAATATAACTTTGTTTCAGAATAATCAACGGTAACAAACTTTCCAATTGTTACAGATTTTATAGCAAACTGTTTGGATTAAGAATAGCAAGTCGATGTGATTTATATCGATTTTGAGAAGACGTTTGATAGAGTAAATTACAATATATTTCTTATTTAACCTGTCACCGACGAGTTTGACCTCTGTTTGATTTTCATATCAAATATATAAATATGTAATTTGCATCTATTTAATTATTCTATTATTGCTTAATATTTATAGTACACGGATTTATTTGACGTCGATTGTGAAAAAAAAAACTTTGAGGGAAAAAGAAGATCTATGAAATATAATTGATAACTTTCTTTTCCCATTCCTCTAGCTGCCGGCAGATCTGCTTTCCCCTATCTATTTCTATCTCTCTTTATATCTAGTATAAAATTAATGTTGTGTGGATTTTATTTGATTGAAAATTGTATTTGAGTTGTACTAACATACATTCTGTCTTTCTATGTGATATTTTGGAAGCTGAAAAGCTGCTGAATAGCTAGATAGAAGTTTAAGTTTGAGGGCAAGTGAGTGTATTGAGCCTAACAGGCTTCAAGGACTAACCAAAGTACGTACATAGAGAAACTGGGACTAACGGTTAATTTCATAGTTTGTGTATATACTTGAAAAGCCTCTCTTTTCAGCGAACTCGTAACGGCGGGAGGATGCAAGAAGTTCCCGGATGCAGGGCCGGCGGAGCAACGAATGGGCTGAAGGCTGTTAATTTTCTAACTGTTATAGTTCCACTTACCCTGTTATTATCACTGTTACTTGTTTGAATTCCCTTTATATTACCGACTAGCTCCTTTTTGAGAGACACAGTGCGCTAGATGGACCCGACGAGTAAATAGTTTGACATCGTTGTCGCAATGCAGTCCTCGTACTGCAGTGGTAGGGCAAGTCTTTTAACTTAGATTTCGGGATGAGTCTTGGACTTAAGTTATTTTCATCCGGAATAGGGATTTCTAAAATTTTGAAGAGAATTTCGGAGCCTCACTCAATCTCTGATGTTCCTTTCGCTAGTAGGCTGCAAAGTATGTCTAGAGAAGGATGGAGGACAATGCTGCTGTTGACTGAAAGTTATAATTACTGATTGAAGCTCTATTGTTGTATGTTTGGGGCACGTAAATGTTTATGTTGCAATTAATTTCTTGCCACCAATAATTTCCGTCAACTCTTGCTATGACAGACTGATTAATTACTAAACAAGTTTTAATGGTGAATTGCGTTTTGTCTAAAGATGACGACAGACTGAGTTTATGAGATCATAGGAATACGAAATGCAAATTGCTAAGCTAATGAGGGACTACATGTATGTGGGGCACAGTTTGCAGTCGTGAGATTGCAGTGTTACCCTCGAAGGGACCTTGGGGCCTAAGGCTGAAGGGTGCTTCTGTGAAAGCTGTTTTTTTGGTCACTTAGTAGCTATTCGTACCTCATGTACTGATAAATGAAAGTCCTGGGGAAAATTGATCATTATTCAGATTTCCTGGATTGATATTGGATTATCGCTCATATCTGTAGGTCGCGTAGCCACTAAGTTATGTCACTTGATACTACCAAAGTATAGCGTATATCGAATTCCCAAGCCATCTTCAGCCCATTCAAAGCAAGAAGAAGAAGCATAATTTTGTATTATAATATTCTGTTATTCAATATATCTATTCAAAACTATAATTGGATATTCTTTGGAAAATTAATCAGATACGTTAAATCTCTGTAACTCATTTGAATGTTTTAACCAGATTACCGTTGGTTGTTTAAAGCACTTGGACGCTCATACAGGTTCCACTACCGATAGGTCGTCTAATCATTTACCACTGAGTTTTATTCGGATCTTCCGAGAAGATATAAGTTATTTCTGCATGACCTCTCCGAATGCAACCGCTTTACGTCCACGCAATCTGGTAGAGTGAAGTGTGGGTAGCTTAGAGATTAGGGTCTTCCTGGAGAATGGGGAAAGAGTAAAACTGAAAGGGAAACCCAGCTAAGTTTCAAGAGGTATGCCTTCACAGGAAAGCAGTAAATAGAAGTAGTCTCAAACTAATCGCAGACGAAATCTAATGAATATACAGCTGTCAGGAGTTCCCCAAGGCTCGATTCTTGGACCACAATTATTTCTATTGTTTATTAATGACCTCCCGGAATTCATGCCCGACAGTGAATAAATGCTATTTTGGATAACCTCAAAAGATATGGTAAAATTAATTCTGTTGAAGATGTAATGAAACTACAGCATAGTTTAGATAACATTGCTAACTGGTGCGCTATCAATCAACTTCCAGTCAATGCGAAAAAATGTAGAGTATTATCATATAGTAAAATTAAATCGATTTATCAATTAGATTATGAAATTCATAAGAATGCATTAAGTAGACGTGATGTGATTCACTGATTAAAGATCTTGGTGTCAGCATTGATAAAAAATTGAGGTTTGAAAACCACATAACAAATAAGATATTACAAATGATGCTTTTAAAATGCTAGGATTTGTAATAAGGATGGGAAAAAAAAGTTTAACAATGTTACTACATTAGAGAAAATGTACTACGCTTACGTTTGTTCCAAATTGGAATATGCCTTTATTATTTGGAATCTCTCTCTCTCTCTAAAAAATAGAACAACTAGAGAAAATACAATCGAAATGCCTAAAATTTCTAACCCATAAAGTAACTCCGATCTATCCTAGTTGTGAAAACTACAGTACAATCATTACAAACTTTAATTTTCTGATTTATTATTCTTTGCAAAGTAATACAAAATGGCATAGCCTGCATAGACTTTTCGTTTCTTGTCATTAAAAACTTGCGTAGAAGACAATACTGGTCTCTTCCATTTCAAAAAGGCAAAAACTAGTAATGATGAACTCATCAAGCTGGAGAATATGAACTGCCTACAATGAAATGTGTAGGAATTGCATTGAACTTGATGCATGTGACATGTCTTTCAAAGCATATAAAGATGTTGGAATAAAAAATGACTATAAACCAACATAGTAAATATTGACACATTAATTGAGCTATAAAGCCTATTTGGTTGACAATAAATAAATAAATAATGACCTGTGAAAATACTTTACAAGATCTGATTATACGTCTTCAAGCTTCTTCATGAACCTACTCCCGACGAGGGAGAAGGTAAGTTTAAGTCGACAAAAAATATCTGTAAGCCTCCTAGATTGCTATGGTCCCAATCAATTGCAGAAACACTTGCATGGAGCTCGGTTCTTGTCAGAGACAGTCTGTGACAAAAAACAAAACAGTTTGGCTGGCCAGGCCTCACTAGGGTACCACTTCAACAGTTACAGAAATAGTGCGCTGATAGTACACATCGCTAGGACGATATAAAGCATTGTTAATCATCGTCATAAGAAACAAGATGCTGCTTCCGTCTTTCAGAAATAGAAAACCTCTTCTCGTAGGGCCAGCTCATATTTTAATGCCAATTTTGTATTGAGAGAACTTTTTTCTCAGCCGGTACCAAACCTACACAGTAAAACTCAACTAATGTAAGAGAAATCTTTGGTGCGGCTGCCCTGAATGCGATCACGTCGTTCATGGATTATCCTTGTTAGCATACTACGTATGGTTAATTAGGCAAAAGTTGAAGAATATACTGAAAACTTGGTTAATACGTATCATGACAAGGAATCGAACCGAGATACCTACCCAGCTAATGCTAGCCGATTGCTATACGATTAAGCTTCTAGAGCTCAGTAATTAGATCAGCTTAGATTAGCGAGCTTAACGATCGAGCATCCGAGATACAATAAGAAGATGTGGGATCTATTCCCGCTCACAGCAGCAGCCAACCGATGGAAATTTTTCTACATTTCCCCATAAATAAGGTCCTTTTGTAATGGAAATTAAGATTTAGTAACAAAAGTAATATAGCCAATTGTCGAAACATTTTCCACTGTCTTTGTATCTTTATTCTTTAACATCTTTCCTTATATGTAGACTATGTATTCGCTTCATTTAATGTTTTCTCTTATTCTTTTAAGAAAGTTAACAAATTAAACTTGAGATTTATGTGTACTAGTGAAATTAATATCATCAAATTGAATTAACTTGAACTTAACATCTGTCATGTCTGATTTGAACCTTGGTGAGAACTCGAGACACTAATAAATCAGAACTACAACACAACAGAAAAATGATCGTAGAATATTCTTACAGTAGAGAAATTCTTATATATTTTTTTTCTATTTAGGATACAGAAAAAATGGAAGAACAGAAAGGGAGAGTGAAACTGAGAATATACAAGAAAAGAAGTTAAGAAAAAAATAATAATAAATGGTAGAAAATGATGGATTGCCTACATCAAAAACAGATTTACAAGTGTTGTTGGTAATATAAAAAAAAAGAAAGAGAGAAGAAGCTCTTCCAGAAAATGGTTCTTTGTTCTGTTTACAGAATTTAACCAGAAACATGTCAATCATTTTTTACTTTTCTCTCTCTCTCTCTCTCTCTCTCTAAAGTCTTCTCTTCCGAGTGCACGCGCTCACCATCATCTTGTAGAATTCTAGTGGCTGATTTTTTTTTTTTGGCTTAGTTCCCATATCAAAAAGTCCTTTCTTTGGTAGATTTTTCGTTTTATTTTCTTCTTTTTTTTCTTTCTGATTTATCGGAAATTTCATTCAACACATCATAAATGCCTTCATCCTGTCAACAATACTGGGTAAGCGAAAGGGGTTTTTAGAGAAATATACATCAATGTCCAAACAAGGGAAATGGAATCTCCATCTATTCTGAGTGTTATTCAATGTTTTATGAAAATATCGTTAAACTTGAGATGATTGGAGGTTAAATATAAGAACAGGAAGATGACATGTATTTTTTTTAACCGTTGAAATGAGTTAGACCCACCATCATGAAAGCTAAACAACAGCGTATTAATTAAAACATTATGTGGGTTGTTCAAATACTTTTAACCAAAGTTACTCATGATTTTAAAGGATGGCGTCGCTTGGATAGCATTATTTTCTAGTGAAGAAGGTAGCGCCCATTGTGTAGGTTTACAATCTCTTAGTGAAACGGAGGAAAACTCTGGACAACTTCAGTCACCATGACAAGCAATAGAGCTCGAACGTACGTGACTGCCTAGTGCCGATCCGATGTCTTCGAACATACCTAGAGGATCACTCCGGGCGGGAGGGGTAGGAGGATATTTACATAACATTCTCCATTTGTACAAGACATGTGCTTTCTTTCTGGTTTGACCTGTTTATTTTAAAATACTGTCTTAATCTCCTAACCAGTTTTGTTTTCTCTCTCACACACACATACTCTTCCCGGTACTTTAACGCTGATTAAACTTTACACCCTGCTAATTTTTACATTTCAGCGTTTTCAACTTCTCAGCAGCAAATCATACAGCACTTGTACGTGACATATAAGATGGAACAGCACTTCAACAAGTGTTTCCTACTTTACATAAAATAATGTCTAAAAATAAGAGAAAAAAAGTTATATTTTTATGTAAAAAATAAAGTAAGCGAACACAAGAGCATTTTCAATAATTAACAGTCAATATCACAATCCGTATCCGCGTTAGAGAGGTTCCGGTCAATACTGTTTAAAATACAACGAATCACATTAAAAAATGTCAACAGGACCTTAATTCTTTACCACTAGAAGACAAGACAGTTTTCCACTGAAGAAAGGTTCCGTTACATACATGTTTGAGTGTATCTCGTGAAGTGTTGCCACGAAACGAGACAGAGAAATGGTTATAGTAGAAAATGAGTCGAGACAGAGCTCTCGTAATGCAAAGTATACATTTTTCGAAACCAGACACTCTCTGATCAAGATATTTTCGAGACGAGACAGCCTAAATCTCGTCTCGTCTTCAACACTCGTCTTGCTCCTTACAGCACAATACTACACATAAACATTTACTTCTTCACTATCTTTTATTCTAGTCTTTATATTTTTCACACTTGATACCCTGATAACAAACAATATTTAACGTTAGATATTTGCTCTACATTTTCCATCTCCAATTCTTACATTTTCTTTAGTTTATCCTTTTCCAATTATCAGTTCTTTCGTTTTCTTTACATTGCTCCTCATACCACGTTTCTCATAGCTTTTTCCATTCATATATAGATTTAAGATAAACCTTCCATATGTTGTGTTTGAATGAATTTTATTTATGACCTTTAGGCATCTAAGGCTCACGCCGGGATAGGGGAGGCGAAAAAATACTCGAAAGTGTTGGAAAGGGTCTAAATATCCTTGTTGAAGGTATCATCCCGGCATTTGTCTGGTGTGACTGAGGAAAAACTAAAAACCTCTGGGTTCGAACTCAGAACCTCCCAAATGCAAAGGAAGTGTTATATGCTGTGCTTGTATCAAGGTTGATTAATTTAAATCAAAGGGATTTAAATCATGATTTAAATCAGGTGATTTTTTGAAAAAATAAATCAACGATTTAAATTAAAAAATATATTTAAAAAAAGTAGAAATAAAGTGCAGAAGTTTTAATAATTTTGAGGTTTGAATCATATGTAAGGTTTAAAATTCACCTTTCAGTTCTTATGTGATAATAGGCTCTTATGATGTACACCCAAACCAAAGGGATGGACCAAGAATTTTAAGAAACTATCAGATTGGTTTATTTCTTATTACGTGCTAAATTTTAGAAGGGAACGTAGGAACCCAATCCACATTATACGTTTACAATTTGTATTACAAATATGTTTATTTTTGTAATACATATAAAAACGAACACGCAGAAAACAAAACAAAACAAAACAAAAATTCAGTTTTGGTTTACAAAACAAAAATTGTTGTTTCGTAACATTACGTACTTTTTATTAAGCAAAATGTATTTTTATAAAATTATTTAATTTCTTCAGAGCTTGCTCAAAGAAAATTTATTCTTACTGGAAGTATATAGTTTACCTATGTGTGTATGCTGAAGGATGAATATACAAAATTGTGTATCCAATTTCAATGTATTAAATAGCTTTGAATTTTATCTAAGACCTTTAGGCAAATTTGGATCAGACCGAATGGATGATGAGGGGAGAATTGGAAAGAAGAAAGTGGGAGGAAACGAAAGAACCCTGAGGAGACCCACGCACAACGTTTTCGTTCACCACGAAGTCCACATTTCACGAACAGGGATTGAATCGAAGACCTCACGGACCGGAGGTGAGCGCTCTACCACTGAGCGACCGTGACTCCAAAATAGCTCTCATACTTTATGAAATTTTTTATCTTAAGATGTTCCCAAATTGATAGTACGATTTTGAGGGCTGAAAATTCTAACTGAAATAAATTAAAATATATCGTAGAATAGTTAAATCTTGAAACATTTTGTCTGGGGGATGGATCGTGTAAAAGAGAGGCAACTGCTGTTATGAAATTTGCAAATACTTAGGAAGGAAGGAAGGTACAGACGTCATTTTAGAATGAAAGCTGATACGTACGTAGAAACATTGTAAATCGTTTCTTTTCCGAACTTAATTACGGTGTATACACCTCTGAAACCATTCATGTGTACCCACGAAGGTAACGTACAGGTTTCGTACATGTTGACTTTTTTTTTTTTTTTGTAAAATATATCGCAAGTAACTCTACGTCTTCTTTCCTTTTCAAAACTATTAAAATTTGATTTAATTGCCCATTTTTCATGGCTACCTTCCGTAGCGAACAACATATATTTGTGAATTTTACTTTAGGGTTTACTGGCTAAGGTATTTGAAAAAGAAATACTAACTTAATATCACTGCCGTAAGTTATTTAAATATATTTTTTTTATTTTAATAAAAAAATAAAAAAACAAAATCAACAAAAATGTTTTTTTTTTTATCATGATTTTTTTTCAACTCTGGCTTGTATTATCTCCTGTTGCCATATTGTACAAATTTCGGACTCAGATATATTTTCCATGACTCTGAATGTACAAATCTAAAACACTGGATTCCAAAGGAGGGGGGATCAGTAAACGATATCGGTTACACACACACACACAAAAGTTTGCTTAATGAAAAGTGAGAAGATAAGGTTTTCGCCATTTTATTTCTAAACAATACTACATTATATTAACTTGTTTTTGAGCTCACGTATAAGAGTGGGGTAAACGAACTGATAGATAGATAGAGACGGGTAAAAGACGGGTAGAGAGATAGATAAACGGGTAAAAATAACACACTACAATATTTCTGTTTAAACATTATTATTATTATTATTATTATTATTATTATTATTATTATTATTATTAAGAGAGTATGGTAACAATTCGCAGGATTCAGACTTGTTACCGTAACGATTTTGGACAAGGTAATCTGATGGCGATTTGCCATTTACCTTCAATCGGATGGAAGTTATTTTTAACTTACTTGGAAAGAACCTACAGCAGTTATAAGTAAATAATGATTCACTTATGTCCCTATCAGGAATCGTCTTCTTACCTGTTGATTAGAAGGTGATGAACTAAACTGCCCATCAAGCAGGAACATTTATAAATTACCGGTATTACCTGAAGCGATTATCTTTGAAGACCAATGATCTATAGACGTCAACTTCATTTAGAGAAACATGGTTCATGATTTTATATTTTATTTTACTAACACATATAGATGTAAAGTTTCATCTTCAAATTTCAAAAGGCCCGGAGCCCTATTACCAATGTCTATAGGCCTACTTTCATTGCACGTGGTCACGGGTTCAATTCCTGACAGGGTCCATTGAACCGAGTGGTTCGGAGACCACTTTACCAAGAAATGTAGGTCCCTTTCTTAGAAGTTGACAAGCTCGTTTAGGACGTTAACATAAATTTAAATAAAGGGGTCTGCTTTCATGTTAGTTTGCTTGAGTTCAGTTTTCGACTTTGTTCTCGTAACCCCCCCCCCCCCGCGAAAGGAAATTGAGCGGCCGTTGCTCAGTGCTAGAAGTTTTGGGAGATTGTGGGTTCAATCCCAGGGGCCGACCATCCTGACTGAAATTTTTCGTGATCTTTCCTAAACCACACGAGGCAAATGCTGGGATGGTACCTGGCTGACACCTTCCCGTAGAATTTTCCCTCCTCTATCCAAGCCTGCCTTAAATGCCTAAAAGCCATAAATAAAAATTCAAATTCTCTGAAGAGAAATTTTCAGAAAGAATCTCGATCTTTCTTCGTTTTCTTGAAACAACTTAAGTCCATTTAAAACTTAGAACTCTGAAAGTTAATTTTTTGCATGGCACTCTTAAATATTAACAAATGTTTAAAGCAAATATTATCAAGAATCATGTAACTTTTTAACCTGATCACCAAGCGAGATAACAGCATATTTCAAAATAGTAACTTGATCAATGGGTGACCCAGAAATTGGGAAAGGGAGGGATGCCGTAAATATCTTTGTGTTCCTGAAGTTGCTGAATTGAAGTTTTATTTAATACCTTTTTGACATCTTTGACTCAGGCCAGAATGGGTTAGATATATGATGGGGAAGGAATCGGCCAGGGCCTTTATTCAGTTACCAGTCCGGCATTCATCTGGTGAATCTGTTGTTGGGCTAGTCTTACCACCCCAAGAGCATGGCATAAGTCGTAAAGGGGGGTTGGTTTTAGTTAGTGATATCGATATTGACAGACACACAGGCATAAGTGCTTTATATACGTATAAGGGTACGATAATTATGGGTATTTTAAGTAGTACAAGTTTTGTTCCCTCACATGCAGGGGACCGGGACTTGATTTTGTTCTGAAATCCCTGAAGGCATTTTGTATAGGCTTCTACGTATCTCCATTTCTGAGAGAGTGTTGTCCTCTCTTAAGACTTCCCTTAGCCGTTGTTTTTCTTACCCTCCCATTTCACAGAGTAATTACGAACACGAGGTTCAGTAGAAGAAGACGAAGAAGATCAATCCGGCGCCTAATTGCATCGTCTCATTTTGCGTTTGTCTTTTAAGGATAAACTGGGAAAAGAGGCAAACATAAGCTTTTGTTAGAGGGGTTACGAATGCAAAGACGAAGTAGAGTGGAGTGAACCACATCTTTCATCATCATCACTTCCTTTTTCTCGCCTTTTCTTCGTCAGCTTCACTTCCTGTTCTGTTTTTGCCTCTTCAAGTCTTGCTTCCTGCTTACACATGTTTTATCCCTCCTCTTTCTTATTTTCTTTTCTTCCCTTTTGTTCTTTTTTAGTGATTTTGTTTACAACATGAAAATTTCCACTCGTGTTTTAAAAGTAGTTTCATCATTAAGTATACATATTATAATACTCAGACCCGATAAGTTGGCTTAGCGATTGGAAGGTCCTGCGAACGATTTCAACGGCGACCCATCTTGACAGAGGTTTCCCAGGGTTTTCCTCAGTCAAACTAGGCAAGTGCCAGGGTAGTACCTAGAAATTATACTCTGTCCGACTACCTTCTGATAAGCCTGAGGTGCCTTAAGGCTCTAAATGAAACTTGAATTTATAGCGATGATCGTGTCGACACCACAGATCAAAGTAGATTTGAGTCCTGCAGTTGGCCACGCTGAGTGAAGGTTTCCGAGGTTTCTCTCAGTTTTACCAGTATTGCACATAGACAAAACCCCTATATGCTAATTTCCCCATCCCTCCCCGAGGGAAGTGTTTGCCTCCTGGGGGACTTCATGTCTCAATCGTGTGACAATCTTAGGCCATAGCTGTACGTATTTTAAAAAGAACATTGCAGTCTTATCGGGACAAGCCGAAGTCATACTTAATAAAATGGTTCAAACAAAATTAAGTACACCCTATATTACATAATGTTTTACCAAATGTAGTTACTAACACATTTTTGTTCCTGGTTGGTGATTTTAGTTTGTGTTGAAACCCTCTTGTTTGGAGTACATAAAATTATAGACTGGAGATGATACACTGACTCTATAGACCTACTAGTTTTGCAAGGCATTTGTAGTTCTATGCTATTCCCCATGAGCAAATGTGGTGGGTCCACGTCCGGATTTGTAAAAACTGCCGCTAAGGAGTTGGCTCGAAGGTGGCACCCACCTAGTCAGCATTTGAACTGCAAAAGGACGTCTGCCCAAAATATGGGTAAAAGGGGGCCTCCAACGTGGCAGGATATTGCAAGTGGACCATCGTTGACTTACAGGCAATGCCCCAACTGGGCGGCATCATGGTGGCGTGCAGTAGGTGACCCGACTGCGAAACCTGCTCATTTGCGAACGCAAACATGTAATCCACTTGACTATATTGCCATCTATCTGCAATGTTGTCAATTACTAGACGAGGCAAGATGAGAGAGAAAAAGACAGAAAGCAGTCTTCACATCTCTAATACCTGTCTGTTTCTTTCAGAGGGCTGCCGAGTCAATAATCCGTCCAAATAAAAACAACCAATATTGTAACAACAAGGGTCCATTCATTGTTCTACTAGAATTAAAACTTGTGAAGTAAAGCGAGCAAGAAACCTTGAACATTTACGATGGCAAAATGTTAGTCTATGTCCCTCACAATAAGTAAAAAATTCCCTTGTGGTGTCTACTCAAGATTTATTTCTTTTCTGAAACTGTATTTTGCATAAGTGGCTAACGATTCTGCTGAAAACAAAATATGGACTTCTTTATCCTAAAATAAATACTAGTCTGCAACGATGTTGCGTTGCACGGGTTGCAGAACGCTTTAGGATTTAGGTTACAGAACATTAGCTTGAGAAAAAGTATTCGAACACCGAAACAACTCGAAAAAAGTAATTAAAAAATCTTTTTAAAGGCACTTTTCTTAAGCAATACGTACTAAAAAGTAAAAAAAAATAATATTGTTTATGCATGACCAAAAAGAAAAGCATGAAGCGCTCCAATTGTAGAATTCATAAAGTTACTGTATATGAGAGCGCGCCCCATAATTTTCTGTTTAGTCATGCATAAACAAAATTATTTTTTACTTTTTAGTAGAAATTGTTTAAGAGAAGTATGTTTTTAAAAAGTCTTTTTATAATTTTTTTCATGTATATACGCATTAGGAAATTTAATAAAAATAGCAACCATTAGCTAGGTTAGATTAGAAAAATCAAGTTCTATAGTTTTCTTCTATTGCACACGCAATCACGCGATTCGTATAAGATATTTTTTTTTCCATATGGGCTCTCCTTAGACGCATGTTGATTTTTTTGGAAGAATGGAATGTATCTACGAGTAGAACGGGACTTTTGAGACAAATAACTAATACACTTACCTTTCTTTCTCTCTCTTTCCCTCTCTCTCTCCCCCCCTCTCTCTCTCCCCCCTCTCTCTCTCTGTGTGTGTGTGTGAGAGAGAGAGAGAGAGAGAGAGGGAGAAAATATTAGTATGGTAAATAAATGAACGGATGTAAGGTTAAATGAATGCAGGACAATTAACATCATTTTCTCATTCCTTTCTAAGTCTTTCAGTATTTTTTTTTTTTTTTTTGCTTAGGAGGTTATGAGGCTTTTTGTTACTACCCACTAGAGATTTACCCCTCTTCCACCCCCCAAAAGATGTAAAATAATTTCAGAACATTTTTCATGAAAGAAAGACTGCTCTAACACAAGATCTAAGCAACCAGCTTGTACCGAATTCAAGCCTTCAGCTCATAAACAGTCTTCATAATATCAAAGAATAAAAAAAAATGTGTCTTTCACAATACGCCTCGATGGAGTAGTTTTTAGAGTGACGGACAACAAACAAGCAAACTAGAAGATTCTAGGTTCAAATTCTGTTGCAGGCTACTGGAAAATTTACAAAGTAATTAATGCATCTTTACGAAGTCAGTGGACAAAGTACAACTAAAAAATATATATCGGTAGTCAATAACCATCCATCAAAGGGGAGTCAATTCTCTATTTACGTCAACTGAAAAGGTGCTGTTTTAGTTGGGAATTCGGTGGGTGGAAGTTAGAGATCTGGCTGCTCGATGTCAGCCTGCCCTGGTCGGCAGAACGTCGTTTTTTTTTGGCAACATCCGGTCATTGGGCCGACGTCTCATGCCCAGGTCGGCGCACATTTTTCCGCCAAAGGACCGATGTCGGCCCACCGAAGTTTTGCTTATGGGGTTGCTGTGGTTTGAACGCATATTATTCTTATTCTTTTTATTATTATAGTGCTACTATTCACCGCTAATTTCGAGCCCTGTTTACAGAAAATTTGCCATTGGAAATCGTGACCTGTCAGATACACGTAGGAAAACTCGATCCTCCCATGTTGACAATGTGGCACAGGAACACTTAATTAAGTGTGGGCCAGATGCAATTTTGCGTCAGCTATCAACAGATATGGATAATTCACATATCACCAAAATCATCCACCTTCACATCCTCAGGGTATACATATAAGATTGACAAATTGATACCCCAACCATTATCGTAGCATTCACATGTTGCATTAAAAACGCAATAGAAACTGCACGTGTTTGGTTGAGAGATTCTCCGTCATCCACCATATATACTGGACATTACCCTATCTGATTTATCGTTATTACGATCTTACTTCAACGTCATTGTTGAGAGAGCCTTTCACAATAACAACAATGCCAAGATATATTTGGACGACTTCTTCGCTTCACGCATATCTACAAGAGCAATGGGATAATGCAAAAGCAATCTCCTACAGCAATGTAAGATTATTGACACTAATTATATGTTGACTCTTGACCACAGATTCGTCATTGATAAATGTGTCTTTGTTTTCCGAAACATTCTTTACAACCCGAAAGTAAAGATGGCACTGGCAATTAATGTAGGCTACCTCTTGCTGGCCTGAATCCTTCTGTGGTAATGGAAAGAAACTTTGGAAAAAGTTGTCCACAGTTAACTGGCTAGTGCTTCTTTCAGGATGTGTGTAAACGGCTTGTTGCTAACCCTAGGAGCTGAAAATTAGCCCCTTCCGAAAAGATCTTGAATACTTTCAATAAATAATATCTTAATGCAGCAATATGGAACTTAGTGACGATAATGTTCATACTTCCCGAAACATGTTATTCCTTCTACCCGAATACACTGTTTCTTTGAGGCATGCTTTCGGGGAAGGGGGGAATTGTGCCCCCTCGAAGGTTTTCATTCGCTTTACCGAAATAATTACTCTCAACAATTGTATTGCTCATACATATACTGAAATACCTATAGAGTAGACCGGGCCTATTTGAGTATATTAAGAGAAAAGTCAACATTTTCCAAAACTGACGTACTTCAGAGTTGAAATAATTATGCCATAATCTACGTACATTATTATAGTACAACATATTAAACAATGAAGAACCTGTTAAATTATGGAAATTCTGAAAACGAATTTAAAATAGAAATGGCAGAATTCGAGACTCGTATCAATCACGGGGCTATTCGGGTTGCTCAGGGAGCTATTTGGGTCTTTCGCTGTATCAACATTGTTTACATTAATCACATTAGCGCTCATGTATATTCTTAAATTATGCCCTTTTCTATATAATGTGTGAAAAACATAACATTAATAAACATTTCCCCTCAACCCTGTTTGTTTGAAAAATTTCGAACCAGAGAACAAACAGCTCTTCCTTAACGTAACTACTATCTGATAAGGAAACATGACAAGATGGTGGGATGTATTGTCCAACTGCGTTGCAAGACACTATCACAATGAAATTCTCGCCTCTTTCGACGCTAGTGAGAGCAACCAACTCTTTTCCCCCTTCTTGGCAATGACTTTGTTTGGGTTGTTTTAAGATTAAACCCTGTTTCATCCACGTTGTATGTACTAATTACCTAACTAACTCTATGGCTTATGGAACTCACAAGTTCATCGCCGCAGTAATAAACGTTCGCCATTGGATTCTATCCTGGGCAATATCAAGCCAGTTTTCATCTCGAACACCTACTTCTCGAAAATCTCTTCTAATATTGTCCTCCCAACGACGTCTCGGTCTTCGCAATGGCCTCCTTCCATCCCGCCTTGCAGCCAGGATAGAATATGATCTTCGTTTTTCCCCCATCCGAGCTACATGGCCTGCCCACCTTACTCGTCGCGATTTCATTATTTTTACAACATCTGGTGAATCGTACAGTCCGTGAAGTTCTTCATTATGCAGTCTCCTCCACTCTCCAGTCATTTCGTCCCGTATATCTTTCTCAAAACCTTATTATCAAACACACGGAATTTGTGCTCATCTGCTAGGGTCGTACTCCAACTGTGGTTTTGTGTTGACACATCGTCGAAGTAGCGGATTTCAACAGTTGAAAAAATCACTCACTGCTTCCTTACAGCACGAGCTCTTGAAAGTCCCTCAGGTTTTTCGTTATGATAAGTTCGGATGTCTTTTCATGAAACTTGAAAAACAATCTTCACCAGCTAATCCTTTGTTTTTCCAAGGATGCGTAATTTGATTTATTATTACATATCGATGAACAGCTTTACGAATCGTTTCAGGGGTGCAGGCTAGTGCTTTTCCCGCGAGAGTCAAAATTCGCAACACGAACTCTTCCTCCTGTCTTCTGTCAGTACTGTGGGGTGTCCTATGGCTTTCGGTTTTGCACTTTGAACTATTTCATCAATATCACCTAAGGTTAGTCTCAACCTTTCGACCTGCACTTTCCTTCGCAAAGTTTCAAATTTATATTTCAGAGCTGCGAAGCTCAATGTAAACTCAAATCACCTTTGGGTACATTTTGGATGGCCTTCTCCATCTCCTCATTATTTCATTCGTTGTATTTATGTTTTGATTTGTATGTCCTAACCATCTAAAAAGAAAATGAAATGTTTTGTTTTACATACATGCATCATGTAGGCTAAACAGTAAATACAAAATTCAAATTCATAAATTAAATACATTCACATAAGTTTACACCTGACTCAAGTAGTCCTATTTTTTCGACTCAAATAACCCCATTGTGCACTTGCTTAAGTAGGAACGTACTACTTTCACATGAGACAAAGGAGAACAACAAAAACGGCGTTTATAACATGCAGACGTTCTGTTTAACACGTACGGTAATAATTTTACAAATATATGCATTTACATAGGTTCAGCACCTTATATCATACAGCCACTATTTTATATCAGAGCAAAATATGAAGTATTGCAATTTACCTTGCTCAGAATAGTCGCAAATTCAGCAACTGATAAGAAAGCAGCAGATCTACCACATACACACTCTTCCCTTTGCCAACGAACTCACAACTAAAGGTAGGTTCAACGTACTGGCGCACATATTAAATGCGCAGTAACATTTTTTCTTACGTTTGACCCACATAGTCCCTTAACTCAAATAGCCCCGGTCTACCCTATAATAGCACATCTATAAACATTGTTCATGTTATTTTGAGGTTGACTAAGGAACTACGACATATTGTTAAGTAAAATTATTGTTATTTTATATTTTAGTACATTGGAGTGGATATACATTATTTATAATTTTCGTGAACCCCCCGGAATAAAATCTTCTGAAAGAAACACTTCCGAAATAGGGTTACGAGCCGTCTTGATTTTACCGGACATGTCCGGCTTTTTAAGCTTTCTAGTAATGTCAGGCCGACATATGGTATTTTCTTGAAAAAGTTCGGTAGCATTTTAAACATCAAATGAGCAAGACGTTACTACACCCGGAAAACTCTATGGTCACGAATGGTATTTTGTCGCTATTTAATAACTGGTAGGTACTATTGTCGATATATAGCACTATTACTTTAGTTTCCGTTCGAGTAAGAGAAGGACTAGAGTTTAAACATAGAAAGTCCTATTTTCGAAAGGTTGAAAAACATCACGAGTAAATCGAGTGTGCAATAAAAAAATAACACCGTACCTGACTTACCTAACCTCCACGTGCCCTTAATCACTAATTTTATTAAATTTCCTAATGCGTATATACAGATGCTTATCAGAATAATGGAAACACCTGTAGTTGGCAACACGTCAGATGTATGGGTTGGCAGTGGTGTCGTGGCGACCGCAGCGCCGGACTGCTGGTGGTGGTGTGTTAGGTCGGTCTCCATACTACGTCAGATGTCGTGGAACAGGAGTGTGCAGTGGCTGCAGCAGACGGAGGTAGTGTAAAATGGGAGACCTCTCAGAGTTTCAAAGAGGGCAAATTGTTGGTGCGCGGTTATGTGGAGTGAGTGTGACGGCAGTGGCTAGTGTGTTAGGTGTGTCGCCAGGGACAGTGTCGAAGGTGATGACGGCCTACACAACAGACGGGAAAACCACATCGGGGAAGCGGAACAGTGGGCGGAAGAAAAGCATCAGTGACAGGGCACGCCGGGTATTAAAGCGCATTGTCATGCGGAACCGTCGTGCCACTGCGGTGCAAGTGACGGAGGAACTCAATCAGCACCTCCCCCAACCTGTTTCGACAATCACAGTCCGCCGCGAATTACATGACATGAACTTACGGGGTCGTGTTGCACGGACCAAACCTCTCATCAGGGACCAGAACGCTTTAGCACGCCGCAAATGGTGCCGCGACCATGCAACTTGGACCGTTGACGACTGGAAACGTGTGGTATGGTCGGATGAGTCACCATTCACTCTATTCCAAACCACGGGCCGTGTTTATGTGTGGAGAACGCCCAAAGAAGCGTATGATCTGCAGTGTCTCCGCCCAACTGTGAAACATGGCGGCGGCACGGTGATGCTGTGGGCCGCAATATCATGGTTTTCATTGGGTCCTGTGGTCACACTTCGCGGACGCATCACTGCCAACGATTATGTCGCAATTTTAGGAGCCCACTTGCATCCTATGGTCCGGATGTTGTTCCCGGACAATGACGCCATATTCCAGGATGATAATGCACCCATTCACACAGCTGGAGTTGTTGTAGCGTGGTTTGAGGAACATCGAGATGAAGTTCAACACCTCCCCTGGCCCACCCAATCCCCAGATCTCAACATAATTGAACATCTGTGGTCCATCTTGGAAACACGACTCCGGCGACGATTTCCACCTCCATCCTCTCTCACAGAACTGGCCGATGCCCTGCACGAGGAATGGTGTAATATTCCACTTGCTACCATTCACGACCTCTATGCCTCCATCCCACGTCGCATCAAGGCTGTTCTGAAGGCGAAAGGTGGCCCGACACCATATTAATCTGGTAAGTTGCACTTTCGTTCAGGTGTTTCCATTATTCTGATAAGCATCTGTATATATATATATATATATCGGAAAATAGCTGCTCAGAAGTAATATTTACCATTTAAGGAGTAATGCGCCTGCGCGAGAATAGCCCCGCCTTTCTAGGGCATTCTATGTTTAGACACTGGAAGAGAAGCCCAGATAGCACCCAAGTTTACGCCAAGTTTGTACTAGTCTTGTTTTTTCCTTGCAGTGCTAAATTTACCGCATAAAGTTTGTTCAAATGTAGGAAAATTTTGAATTATATACTAGGCAAACTCTAAAGTTTGCAGCAAGTTTGGAGTTACAAACTTTATGCAAGGTGTTGGAAAGCTAATGCGGGGGACTCGTCTTCGATTCCCGGCGGAATGACATTTTATTCTTTTAAATATTGTATAGTAACTTTTTTTTTTGTACATACAGTACAGTATACGCATTTCCAAATTGTATAAAAAGCACTAACCATTGGTTAGCTTCGGATTTTTTTTAACCCCGGCGTTCCACTCAGTAATCCAACAGGAAAAATCACTGTAAGGAAAAATCAAGGCTAGTCGAATGTTGGTTTAAACTAGCTTATTATCTGGGAAGTTGGCAACCAGTTTCTTTGAGAAATGTTGTCGACCCGAACAGTAAAGTAAACGCCATTATAATACTCTTCTGTCTCTATTCTAACACAGGATCAATAAAGCTTTCCCAGTTTCGCATTAAATTCTATATAAATGTCTTTATTCCAGAAACTGTTTTCATAACATATAAGACTAGTAACATGTATTACGTTCAACAGAAGAACCAGTGGTAGAGTGTTGGACACCAAACAAATCTGAGGGTCGTGAGATCGAAGCCCAGTCCCGACCACCTTTTTCTCGCTACAGGCTCGATGTTGGTCTACCAACGCTTTTTAAAAAAACAAGACTTGTAGCAAGTTTGGCTTTCAAAGTTTGTGGCAAGTTCGGAACTCCAAGTTTGTAGAAGTGTGGCATCGGTCAACTAACAAGTTTGCTGCAAGATTGTAGCAAGTTTAATGTGTTATCTGGGAGGTGTTGTGTTTTCCGTCTAAGTTTATGCATTTCACGACGTTCTGTGGATGTGAATTTGCTATAACTAGACATTTTGCCATTGAATCGTCAACGCCATCTTCTTCGCAGTCACAGAAGAACAATATCGGTAGTAAAAATAAAAGAATAATAAAAATTGAGGTGAATATATGTTTAACACATTTGTGCACTAAACAACATCTAAAATTATTGTTATTTGTGACAGGTGTATTTTGATATTATTGATGTTTACTAAGGAAGCCAGTTAATATAAAGGTAGAAACTACATGACTTACCCAGTGGCGCATTTCAGCCCCGTTGGCGCAAGGGTACTTATTAAAGTTTGATGATTACTTATATGTTTATAGGGAACTATATACAGGAAAGGACGTAGTACTGCCAGGGTACGTTTTTTCTGTACAAGTGAACCACTGATTATGTCAATAAAAATGTTCATTGCTGCAAATTCAATGTGTTCGGCATTTTTAAGAAGCCCTGCGTTTTTTTCGGAGTTTTGTCCTGCATTTGACAATTTCCAGTTGGTAACCTTGTACTGGAAAGACACATAACTGTTGTGGGATTTAACATTTAAAATGAGTATTCTATCATGTAAACTACCAGTAAATTATATAAAGAGGAATTTTAAAGAAAAGACAATCTTCCTGCCATTTTTGATTTATTAAATAAATATAATGACTGTAAAGCATCAGAGCATTTTACATGCAGCTTCAAATGTAATTTGCAGACAAAAACTTTAAAATTTTACTATCGCAGAAGCATCACAGATGTACCTTTTGCTTTAATAACAAAGAATCTGCTAACAAGGTAAACATTGTCCTCTTCAGAGCAAATCCTACTAATCGTAGTTGCTACTCATAGACCTGTGAATACATCAAAGCAACAGTTCACAGTATTTTATCAGAATAGTTATTTTACTTACAAATATATTTAAATTTTACAAGTAACAATATTCATTACACTAACTTAAATAAAAAATATCATTGAAAAATAATGAGCTTCTATTTGAAGTTTCCAAAGAAAAGTTTCTCTATAACTTTATAGATTTTCAGTATGTTGAAGATTCATAGTTACATGTCATTTGTATTCTTTAATTGCATGGATAACACTAGAAACATCTGAATTTTGTCCGTCTCTGCAATTGGCCTATTCAGCTACCAAATATTCATTGGGATTGTATCAACGTTTCGTAGAAACAAAGTGACCTCAACTAACTTTCGACCTCATGCTTAATTAAATTATTAATCAGTCCATACTTAAATGACCAGCGAGCAATACGTTCATCATCTAAAGAGTCATCATTATCATTTAAACACAGACCACTGTGATCCAGTTTGTGCTCTGGCATATAAACTAAATTATACGGTCGAAACTGCGATCACGCTAGGATGACCTAGTTCTTAAGTGATACGAGAGCGAAAATACGAAGTAATTTGCAAATAGGCTATACAATACATGCAGACGGAACGATCGTACTCAAAATGTGCGCTTTTATGCAAACAATATAATAAGTTTGGCCTATAAATTACTTTATGGCTTCGCAAATAGTATGCCAACAGGTGGGAAGTAAAGTATTTTGTCTTGTTCAAACTGATATTTACAAAAACACAGGAAGATAACAAGAGAATAAATATCCAGATGTTCGCACAAAATTAACGCTTTTCAAGTCTTTTCCTCAGAAGCAAAGAAAATTTACGTTAATGTTCTGCAATTAATACGTTGATATATTACAAGATAAAAAGCTTTGAAACAATCTCTCTTTTAAGAGAAGAACTTCGGGGCTCAAACAGGGGTGAACTTCGAAGAAAAGAGAAAAGTATCACAAAAACTACATTTACTTGTGTCATACGAGGGGTTCTAACAAACGTTAACATTGATGACTTAAAACAAGATGTCAAACAAACCGATATCCCTATCACCAATGCCACTAGAATCAGAAACGATAAAGGACCTCCTCCACTTATCCGCTTGTTCAGGAAAGATCCGAACTTGCTTAGCTATCTTCTCACAAACGGAATAGCTATAGGTTATTTTCGATACAGAATAGAAAAATCCAAAACTATGGGAAGACTGAAGAACAAACTGACGACACAATTACTTTAGAAACTGATAACCTTCTCAAATGGGTAATCAAGATATTAACTATGAGGTTGCCTCCGGAAGCAAAAACCAAAGTAAATTCTGTCATAAATCAGATATTGAAAGAATTTCTACAATACACACTTAACATTCTTACATCTTATTAGTATTGAAAAATTCAACAAAAATACTACCCATAAGAATAATGAACATTCAACACTATCGGGGAAAACACGAATGGCGAGATTAATTAACCCAAGAAACAAAAAACACTTTCTACGAGAGAAGCTACAGGAGACTCTGCTGCTTGACCAGGATAAAAAAAATAGACGTTTTTATATTTAACGAAACAAAGTTAAAACCAAACATACCAATAAAAGCTTAGGTTATAACATTTTTTGAAAAGACAGACAGGAATCTCAATGGGGGAGGGTATCAATATTTGTAGCAAATAGCATATATGCAAAGGAAATCACTACAAGACCCACAAACAACTCCTCTATTTATTACTCTGAAATATAATCCGGATCCTATATATATTGTAACGTTATATTCCACCCCACAAACGGATATCAGCAACAGCTTACCGTTACTACAACACCTAGAGAAACATAAAAATCTAATCCTCATTGCGGATCACAACAGACTCTAATGGACGACAGGAAGACTAATGAAAACAGAAAGAAAAAACTATTTCATTTTCTACTCCAGTCCTCCCTTATAAACGTAAGTGTAGGACCTACTAGGTTCATAATAACTGAGAAACTGCACCTGATAGAGTACTGCTCTCTCCGACCATTTCTAACAAACTAATCAACAATAATGTTCAAAGAAGTCTCCCATTGGCCATGGCAAAATTTATCTTAACTTTAACTTACAACTCGACAAAAACAATAACATAATACACTTAGCAAATTACAACACAGCCAATTGGGACAAATAGAGACAGCTACTCGAACAAGATACTTCCACTTCCCATTAACACAACAGAAGATATTAAGAACACAAACAAAGCCATCATTAAATCTCTATAGACAGTTATAACCAAATCAATTTCCACAGAGAACATTATTCTACAGGCCGAAAGGCTTCCGACTTATATTGTACAACTTAATCAACACAAATGACAGCTTACCAGAACATTTCACAGAAAGCCAACTGAATTCATGAAACATAAAATAAACAAGTTACAGAAATAAATTAAACAAAAATTGGCCAACACACACACACACACACACAAAATTCATTCTACACTAATAGAAAATTACCACAAAACTCCCAAATCCTTTTCGAAAACAATCTCTGCAAAATGATAGAAAAATCGAGAACCGCTTTACCTTGCAAACTGGACAGCATTTCCATTATATCGCACAATGACATTATCAAAACATACTGCACAAAATACAAAGACAAGTCAAGCGAAGATTTACAGACCGCCACAGATAAATTGCAAAAGGAAGTTACACATACTGCCTTAACGATACGTTCACTCATAGATCATTTTCAGGATGGTACAGACCTTACTAGACAAGACCAACACAGAGGTAACATTAAATACAGCTCCCGGACCTGATAGAATCCCACACATTGCCGTACAAAGAGGACCTGTCTTTCTTCATAAATTCTTGACCCCATTATTCAACTCATCACCTAAACTCGGTTACATCCCTCCAAAATGGAAAACAGCCCAAACAAAATAAGAACAAATACAGTTCGGATAATTATAACCCAGTAACTCTCACCAATACAATAGCCAAGATCTGTGAAACTTTAATGGTAAAACAACTAAGCAAATTCCTGAAAAGATACAGATTTAATAACACGATGTCAGACAGGTTTTCGCACACAAATCTCTACCATAGATCAGCTCATACGAATCACAACGGACATCCAAATAGCACTCAATAATGGGACGAAGGCGGCTGCGGTCTTTATAGACCTCACCAGTGCGTTCAACACTGTGTGGCACAGTGGATTGCTTTTTAAGCTTTACGTTATGAATGCGATCCAACCATTACCATCAATAACTTTCTTATCGGCCGAGCAACTAGAATCAAATCCGGAAACGAACTCTCCTAAACCATTGATATAAAACGAGGAGTCCCACAGGGTGCGGCACTCAGCCTAGTTTTGTATACCATCTATGGAAATGATATTCCAGAACCACAGCAACAACAAACACAATTGGATCTCTTTGCTGATCATACGGTGTACTGGACCATTGCCAGGACTACAAGATATGTCATAAATAACCTCCCAAAATACCAAAAAAATCACCAAGTGGTGCGGTACCTGGAGGCTTCAACTAAATGAAAACAAGACAAAATTTATCACCCGTCAGATCGAAGAACTAGAAGAGACAAAGAAAAAACAATCAGAATCAAAAACACTGCTTACTCAAAAACATTTAGGCGTAACATTTGACCATAGACTTACTTTTGGAACTCACATTAATTACTGAAAAAAACAACAGGACTCAAAAAGGCTTGCCATACTGAAATCCTTTCTTAATTCCACGCTCCCAACATCCATAAAAAATCGATTATACCAATCCATCCTCCGTTCAATGGTAATCTATGGACATCAGCTGTACCACTCAAAAACAAAAATTGAACAAATTTAAAAATTTGAACATTATTGGATAAGACACATACATAATATGTGGAAAGAAAACAAACTAGAATTGTATAAGATACAAATTACTCCGATCGATATTTACATGCAAAAAAGACGCAAATCATATATAAATTCTGCTAAACACAAGAAATTTATCAAAGCTAATTTACCTCATCACATAAACTATACGATAAAACACCATAACATTACGTATCAAGAACTCCTAGCATACTCTTAAATATAAAGTAACAACACAGCGCAGATAAATATTAATAATTTAATTTAATAAACTAATATGGCAAAGAAAATTGTAAAAAAAAATCAAGACGAGGTACCAATTCGTTTTTACACGAAATTTTACTTTTTCGTGATTTTTTTTTTTGGAAACAAGTCAGAAGTATATAACTGTTATTAATAGTATTTCTTCACGCACGTTTATAACTTTGTGAGGCAGACTTCACCCTAAAAACAATTGTATCTCTCCGCTTTTTGTTCATGCTTCTACACCTTAATTACTTAAATAATACAATCCTATTTCGCCCAGTTTAAATGATTATTCATAGTTACATGTGAAACATTCTTAGGGAAGGAATAAAACTCAATGTTTTAGGACTCCAGGGGTAGTTTCCGAAATACGGAAAATAATTTATCGTTCTTGTTTACTAAATTAAAACCTTCTCTACAGTACCGCGATTTCCTTATGTAGTGGTACTAAATTCCTGTTATCAATTTCCAGTACAATTTGATATGTAGTAAGCTGGATTTAAGTAAAGTCATATCGATTTATGACCAATTGTCCCTGCAATATTTCAGAATCACTTAACTGATTATATCCTATGTTTCCCAGCACCCGTTACAGAATCTCAAATAGATGAAAAATGAAATTGTGGATGCAGTTCCGGAAAATTGTGACTCAAAATATGTCTCGAGGCCTCGTTCTGGAACAAACATACATTATTGTGACCTCAGTATCATGAGGTACCGGAACTAAAGAGCTGGAAATTGGAGCCAGAACGATAGTGTGGTAATAGGAAGAGCAATATTATTTGCTTTATTTTGAGTACACAGCGAATGTATAATTAGAGGATGTACTTGTAGTATGTAGTTACCGTAAGTCATTAGAAAACTTTTTTACATCCCTCCGACTATATTTGGAAGTAGATATCTTGCTATAGATGGAGAAAATGGTAGGGAACTTGTAAAACTCACCAATGTAAATGTATGCTTGATCCAATACGTCAATGCGAATCTATTTAGCTCTGCTCAAATTGCGCTTACAAAGCTTTCTATTAATGGCTGTGTATTCTACAACGTGGCTTTCAATCAGCTTAACAAAGTTGAAATCCCGGTTGATTCTAGACCTAATAATCTTCTGAGATGGCCGTAAATTAACTATGTGAATATAAATTCGATCTGGAAATGAGGGCCTTAAGCTTTCGGAGTACGTTTAAAGTGAAGGTAGTCTCCAATAGTACAAGGTACATCTAACATTAAGAAATTCTCTAGAAGTCTTCATTCACAACGATTTGTTTACACAATTAGTTAAATCAATGTTTTTGCATGAATAAAATGTCAAAAAAAGACGGAAATTTATAGCTTTTACCAACGTTAAATGAGCCTATGTGCTAACTGGAGTAGCAACTAGTTTATCGATTTGTGCTTTATTCCACGAGTTTAATCCCATCTGAGCTCCCTGTTCACAAAAAAGCACACAAGATAGCAGATTAGAGCCTATCTATTCTGAAACAGTGCATTAGCGTATTTTTAAAGTTTCAATAACGACAAAATAATGTAACCTTGTCTCAAATTGAGTGTTCTGAATATTGCGTCATTCAGAATAAATATAGCACGGTGCAAAAAAGTACCGCACCGCACCAAACCTCGTAAACACTATGCACGTACTATTCTGTAAAAGTCATAGTCCCGTTCAGGATCTTTATTATGCCGCAGCTATCACGTTGGTAATTTCGTTTCTATCGGAGATTAGAATTAACGTTTGTACATAGTTTGTTGATAGCTATAGCGTTAGCAAAAAGATCACGGAGTTTGGAAAATATTGCACTATGTACTTTCTTTGGCAAACGAATATGTCACTGTGCTTCTTATGACGTAGCGATCAGTGTCAATTCAGAGAATGATCTCTTCACATTTACAACCACATGATTTATGAATATATGTAATTGTATAAGATTTAGACCTACAAAATGGCGTCCCTCGTAATTTTATGAATAGAAATTTATCATCACATGAGGGGCCAGAGATTCCGCCAGGATTTTCAGTTTGGAGGGGGTGGTGGTGTAAAGTCCAAATTGGGAGGGTGTAAGTGGAGCTTTTCACTGATTCTATAGATTTTTTACCGTTAGAATTAAAAAAGTTGGCGAGTACGCTCGAGAATTTGGAAGGGTGACCCACACAGTGGGGGGCTGGCGGAATCACTGTAAGGGGCAACCTATGACTAAATATCCAAGGACCATATCTGTTTCTGACACACATATCAGACTGAAGGATCTGTGCTACGTAATTTGGACTACTATCACAAATTTCGGATCAATAATTTCGCTTAACAATGGAACATTTTCCTTTGTTTCAACCACAAAATTATTATTTCAATGAGTATATCTGACAATTATATATATATATTTATCACAGAAAAATAAATAAGGCCTATTTGATGTCGCCTCCAGATATTATTTCATATAGTATGAACTAAAATGTGACATCTCGTCGTAATAAAGGGGAAAAGCCGGGAAAAAAGGAAATTATCCTTACATAACTACACTTTTTCTTTAACTTCTAATTTTTTCCTTAATTTCCCGAGTTATTCCAGGGTGTTTCTGGCAGATGAAGTATTTTAACTTTGTCTTTACAATTTTCTCAAATTTAGTCGTCGACTTCGGTTAAGTATTAAATTGATAACATTTTTAGTGCAAACTTTTAAAATTCGAAATATCTCATTTTGGTAACGTCTCCATATCAACCACTACCATTAGAATATACTAAATTGCCGAATGGTGAACCATATTTGGAAATGAAAAAAAAAAAAGAAAACCACGCGATATTATGTAGATTTTTTTAGCTACAGCGACGGCGCGGGCCATAAGCCCGAAAGAATCAAGAAAGAGATTAAAACTAATATTCATAATCAAATTGTACCTAAAAAATAATCATTTTATTGGCTTGTCTATTGCTGTAAAGTCCTATCTGCACCTAATTTGCAGAAAGCGACATCTCAAAATATTTTCCAAATCTCCATTTGAAGCTTTTTAAGCCCAAAACACAGTTAGGAAACATTCCGTGTTTTTTGAAAATTACATTTATGGTCTTTAGGCAGGCTACAATAAAGTATAGGATGGCCAGAGCTTAGGTTGAAGTACTCTGCAGATATTTACCTAACGTGGACGACACAAAGTCCAGGAATATCCTCTAGATGTAGTAAGTTTTAAGATATAGTTCCTAATAGATGACTCTCATTTCCTGAGAGAGCGATACCTAAAATTCATTGTATATTTTGTATATAATAATATTTCTATTTCATGATTTGATTTTATCCAAATTCATAGACACAAAGCAGTAAGCAGTGGCTTACAAAGAATGCTATTATTAATTTCCACTAAAATTTTAACCTTTTCCCACATTAATAATAGAAGAACAACTAAATGAGCAGAATAGAACTGTAGGTAAGTTTAAATTTAACAGTTTAGTTAGTATTAATCTGAGCGAAGTCTGAAGTTTCTTTTTTAAAAAATACTTAAGTTTATTTCCACAAATGCATTAGGGATAGAGAATGGTCGTAAATCTAGTATTACCAAAGTTCTACATAATAAAATTTGTTCCTCTGCGTTTCTGAAGCACACAAATAGCTACTTTTAAGATGATCGAAACTGGGCAATTTTGTCACCTTTCAAAATAATAATAATAAAAAAGATTAGCCTTAAACTATATTTCTGGATTATACTGGTTACTCGTTTTAATCCTGTGTCACGTCCTGAGGAATGATGCTTATTTGGAACTAAATAGTGTTCAGAGAGACCCTTAAAAAGTATTATCATAGATAAGATTGAGGAATGTTTTAGGATAATTTAGTCAAGATACCAGACCAAGGTGATTTCGAAACTGAATACCCTTAAAACTAGAAATGATTCACAGGAAAACAATATAAAATAAATTTCAACGGAGAACTTCAGAAAATCAGAACGCCTAAAAAGCATGCTTTAAGTCATACAAGACGGCACTTTTCAAGAGGACGAGATCTTTCATTGCAATGGTCTGCGTGCATTAGCTATGTCAGAGGATACAAAACGTTACAGATCACAATTGATCCTTCATCGTTTATGTCCATACATCTATAATGAGACTGAATTCGTCCAGATCGGTGGATAACTTAAGTATAAGGACGCTGAGTGAGACAAATACCTTAGTAATACATCCTCATGAACTTGGTACGACATAGCATTGATATAATTTATAAGTAAAACAAACATATTCTAATGGCAAATGCGAGTACATTTAAACTTACCTTAACCAATACATTTTCCCACGACGGTCCAACAACGGTGGTCAGCTTCCTACTGATCCAATTTTTCTTTGTTGAAAACACACAATTTGAAACGTCTTTTGTTTCTTGTTAAAAATTCCTGTAGAGAATATAATTGTAATTGTAATTCTTTATTAACGTGTTATAAGTAGAATTACAGCCAATATAACACTAGGCCAGTAGTAAGAATACTACATTATAAAACACTTGGTTCATATTTAAATTTAAAATATTTTGTCCCTATGAAACTAAATTATTATGACATTAAAGACTCAGGACAGATAAAAAAATACAATGGGGTATATGTTGAGGTTAATTTTAAAAAAAAGTAAAAATAAATATTAAATAGTCCTCAGTCTGCATTGTGACTTATTTTCGTGAAGCTTTTATAATTAGTCACTATGCCAATTACGGCTATCTTCGGACTGTTTCTTCTTTAGATGTTCCATATATTATGTGTAGGTACTCTAATCATAAGATTTTGCAACCATTCTTCACAACATATCGAATTTGTGAGTAAATGCGCAACAAATTGCTCGTCCCTAATGTTTCTGCGTTCATATAGAGGTTCAGTTTGAAAATATTGACACCAAAATTTATAATAATGCTAACATATTTATGACACAATAATCTCACATTTACCAACTGCATCGAAGGGCCTCTGTTTTAAAGAAACATCTTGAGAATCGTCAACTGAACATAATAGTTACATCGTCAGCATACAATAATGCCTTTACGTCGTCAGTGTTGCCAATACATTTTTTAAAAATAATTGTACAAATTGTTTCCATTCAGTTATACCTAGCTGCGCCAAACTTAGCATTTAAATATTATTCGACACAATAGAAACATACTATGAGTTTCCACGTACCTAAGCACAACAGTTGTAAGTGTTGCCAGCCTATTTTATAAAAAATAATACTTGCGTGGCTAAAATGCTATCAAAGGACTGTAGCCTTTGCTATTGTTACTAGAATTCCAACTTGTTTAAATACTAAATATGATGTGAACGTTTCGTTTGGAAACGTAACAGACAACTCTTCGACTTGGAAGGAATTTTCGTGTTCGATACTGCAAGTGCGTAATATTATAGTTTCTGTCTCAAAATTCAAGGTCACTGAGGAAAAACTCTGGGCTTGATTAGCCTCACCCAGCACAGATTGTTGATTTGCACGTTCTATTCAACAGACTAATACTCTCATACGGAAGTAATACAAGACAAACAACAGAGGAGATGGTAGCTGGAATTATAGCTACCCCACCATTATTTGAATGAATCAAAATTGTGGGAGATTCATTAAAAACTGCTCAAGAAACAAGTCCTTTATGAGCTCATTTTAGTGGGAAGAAAGAATGCAAAATGCAAATAGAAATGCACAATATTGGTTCATCCTGTAATTAACACAATATCTTGCAACAATAAATAAGACAACGAAGATATGTCTGGAGTAATCTTCAGTTACCATAATAGTCTTCTCCTGATTCTACAATCGCCGCCATCTGTTAACCAGTTTTTGAATAGCGCGCTTGAAGAAGGCTTTGGATTTGAGCCTAGGCCACGTCCTCTAAGTTTCGCAGTTTTGTGATCAAGATGGTCATGGAAAGTCTGAATTAGACTAAAATCTGTAGGTGCAAAGTCTGGTGAATAAGGTTGGTGAGGAGTTATGTCCATCCAAATTCTCGTAGTTTCCCACAGGGGTGTACGGGTGGGCATTGTCTCCGTTGATCAGCACACCCTTACGATTGACCAATGCAGGACATTTGTTCCGCAATGCATCCCGTAGCCGTGCAGACAATAGAAATCTGCCGCGACTGTCTGGTTCTGAAGTATCAGTTCAAATTCAATAATACAGCGCATGTTTCACCAAACACATCACTTCATAATGTGGGTGGAATTCTTGATTCACTACTGTTCCCACCACACCTTCTCTAGGTATCTACTTACGTTTGCGTTTTATGTTCTTGAAAAGGGGTTCATTTTTCGTCTCCCATTACCATTTTGCTCGAAAATGGATCCCTTCTGTAGCATATCAATAGAAATGCAAATGTCCACGCTGTTGCTTCTACTGTTATTAACCTATAGGGACCGGATAGTATATTGTTCCGGATAGTATAGTAGCAGTAGTAAATGGTTGTGTCTGTTATTAACAAATTAAAATGAAATTACATTAATTCAATCTTACGGCTTTGACATGTTTCTTTCAATATAGCTGAGCGTCTGCTATTTACATTGATCAAAGATTCAGACACTGCAATCACCACTATCATCTCCACACATTAATCCTGATGTAATCTTACAGCATAAGGGGTTTGCGATACAGTTCTTCAATCAGTAGGGTGTCTGCGTGAATGTAAAATTTCAGAAACACTTATCTATCGTTTTCATGTTGGAAACCAGATGTAACATTTATTCTTTTCAAATGGTTTAATGGATACTTGTTGATTCACTAGTAATGATAAACAACCCATATGAAGCACAGAATGGAGTATTGCAGCAAGCTTTACCTATCATATCAGTTTTGAAGTTGAAAATGTCGATTCTCCACGTTTAATTTGTTATAATTCACAGTGTTCCTCGAAAACAAGGAGTTTTGCGTAAAATCCCATATAATATGAAATGTTTGTTGCTCATATGGTACGAAGTATTAGGGGTTTAGGCAACTGCAGCTTAGGCTGGAATAAGGATGGGGAGAGGATGTTGTAAGGAAGATTTACAGGACCTGCTTTGGAAGAGACCATCCCGGTAGTAGTCTGGTGTGTCTGAACTAAACTATCTATAACTCAATAAGAAGAGAACTATCTATCACTGGGACGAATGGGAAGTTCCGAAACTCGAAGTCAACCCTCTGCCAACTGAGCTATTAACGACAGATGATCTCTTGAAGATCACTGGATCTTAATAATGATGTGTTCTGGAGTTCCTTTTGTGTAACAATCTTCTTGTATCATTCAGTCTGTGAATTCCGAAAAAAGATATACGAATACTGAAAGAAATCACTAGCATAGTCAATCGTTAGGAGTAGATATGGTTGTATGAACAGATGGGATCATTGTGAATCCAAGCATGTACATGCCTCGAAGTCTGGGGAGATGAATCCAAAATGCTAGTTGTCTCAGTTACTGTATCTAGAGTGAAATATTGGCTGCTATTTTCCCCATCCCTATCCCCAGAAAAGTGAAAACTAAAATATATAATCTATTCGAGAAGTGACGGGCTTAAGTGGTAACTAACTATCTGTAGAAGTGTTCAATCCATACAGTAAACGAGAGAACGAAAAAATAAAAAGGAATTACTGCTTTTATGCAACTCTGTGCAACATAACTGCCGCGCACGGTTGCTTACATTTAAGGCTACATTCTTCAAAATGGGTCACGGAATTCCTCTGATTATGAGTGACTGATTCATTCATACCTAAAATGCTATTGAAAAATACAAGTAATACAATATAATGTGTAAACCGAAAACATTTTTTCTCTAATTTCTTTGCCATAAAAGTTGAGAATTGCAATGAATTTATTTATTTCGTGTGTGCAGCATTTGCCACATACTACTGCAACTAATAGCTTTTAGTTTAACCACAAAGTACCCTACGGCGTTTGGTGGCGATTTGTATAAAAGTTATCAGAAACTCTCCCTCACAAGATTTTTCATGTATTCAACCCACTCCATTCAGAACATGTATATTTCTGAGGAAGCTCAAATACCAGAGATGCTCCCAATAACATAGACTGACGGAAAATGAAATCTCAATATCAAGAAGAGATTAGCAACCTAACACGGAGAAAATGACTAGATGAATGAAACATGTACACCAGACTACTCTCCCCGGCCGGGTGGCCGAGCGGTCTTCAGCGGTGGGCCATCGGCTCGAAGGTCCCGCGTTTGAGTCCCGGCAGGGGTATGGGTGTGGATTTTAACAGCTAAAGGCGAATCGTGATGGGTCGAAGTCCAAAGTTACTAGACTGGCTCATATAAAAATAAAGTTTACCAAAGTTTTTACCAGACTACTCTTCATGGTGTGTTACATTGATAAAAGTTACAAGGTCACAACCCACAGGATGCGCGGGCAACGCAAGATTCCCGTAGAGGGAATTGATCCGATAATCATGTAGTGTGAGCGTGAGGTTTCGTGTGCTACGAGTGTACAGAATGCCTCAAAGACGCTAATTACGTGTATATGGACAATTAACCCAATTTGAACCAGGCCGAGTGGTAGGCCCTCGAGAGGATGGGTTCTACTTTCCTGAGATGGCGTCAATAATTGGTTGAGACGCCACAACTTCGTAACAGTATTTAGAAAAGAAAGCCCTAGGAATAATAATCTAAGATAGTAAATTTTAGATCTATTCATGTTAAATTCTCTTTCAATAGATGGCATAGCAAAGGTCTCTAATATTCATAGAACAGAAACAATGAACTTCACAAAGAATACTAAAGATTTTCAAAAAGAATAATCAGTTTTTTTTCGAGTTTCCACTCAGTTCAATTCTAAACGATGATTTGAACATATTCTAAAGAACTTGAAGAGTCCATTTCAACTTTTCAAGTTGAATTGACAGTTCTATCTCGTATGATGAAGTCTCACTTTAGTTTGTTATATTTGGGTTTCTTTTAGGATTTATTTTATTTGTGGAAGGCATCAAAGGGAATTTAATCCCTGCCTTTGTAACAATATAACGGGAAAACGACTGCCCTCTGCAAGTGCAGGTCATTTCTCAAATCTATTCTGCTCAGAATTCTATACATTAATGGCTACTCACTATTGTGTACCTCTACCAATAATATGTTGAAGTAAATGCAAAATATATACTGACAATATTCTATTCTCTAAGTAGAAAGGAATTTACCTCCGTGAACAATATCAGATGGATCACTAGAAAGAAACTAGTTTTACCTTCCTTAGCTTGTAACAAGTTCGGTGCAGGGATCTTATTGTATGGTAACTGGGATCTTGGAAGGTAAAGTAACAACTATAAATGTCAAATAACATGATGAAGATTAATGGATGAGATAAATGTTCTTCCCAGAAGAGGTTTGGGTAAATATAACTCCTTAACCACAATTGAAGTTTCACGTACAGGATTAGACTGTCATTTGAATACTGTTAGTTTTAAATTCAATGAATTTATTTAAGAATTTGTAAACTCACTTTTCAACTAAAGAATATTTCTTGCATAAACAGATAATCGGCTACCGTTGATCTGATTTTTAAGAAATGTTAAAAGCAAATAATTTCTTAAAATGACTGTCGTTTCTATTCGTCTACAAACAATCAAAAGATGTATCTGGAAACGTCTGTAAATGTCAATGCAACATTTCTAATAGTATGGTGGATCGTTTGATTAATTCTAATGCATTTTTGTGATACTCTTTTATTAATCTTAGAACAATTATTATACAATGGCAACGCTGCTTATATGATTTGTGTTTAATCTCTGAAGTTCATGCGAGCCGTTTTGTGTATCTATTCCTACTAGTTCATCTTTCTTCCATGAACTAATATTTTGCGTCATGTAAATCTATAAAATCACTCAATTTCATGATATTTTAACTTCTGTATTTCCCAAAGTCTGCAAAACTTTGTAGCAGGATTTGAATAGTTAGTTTATTATTTTATGTGCGTTTCGAATAGTCATAATTAGTATATAATTCAATTAAAAACAATAACTTTGAGCATTTGATGTACGACTTTTTCACTATTAATTGTCTTTCACTAGTTAGTATTTATGGTGATAATACCAGTAATACTAAAACACTCAAAGAAAATATAAAGTATAACCTTTATATTAACAAACAAAAGACGAATTACTCTGTTTCCACGCTGATATTATCTGTGACTAAAAATGAAACCTTAAATTAAATTATATTGTAATACTTTGATAAAAGATGACTATGATGAAGGACCTATCATAACTAATTATTATTTGTTGAAATTAAAATACTATTTGTACATTCGGCAACTTTAGAAATTGAGTTCTACTTCATTTACTAGAACGAAGAAGTTCTTTTTGCAGACATGTACTCTTTGAAGATTTGGGGATCAAACCTGGTAAGTCTCGGGTTAGCGAAAAACTAATTTCTCCAAATACCAATCTTACGCCTCTGGTAGGTGGTCCTACAGCAGGCCTCTTTAGTACCTTTCAGAGCAAAACTCTAATAAGACAACAAAACATTAGCAAGTCTTGAATTTCTGTTTTTAGAAACTATTTATACAGAGGAAATTCATATCCTAACGTATGCATATTTGAATCAATGAACTAAGGTGTATATTTTCATTCCAGATCTGCCTCACTAAGGGTTAGATTCTTTAGCTGCGATGAGAGGCTGAGAGAAAGGTTAGTTGTGGAGATAATGGTTGGTGTGAGAGATGATTTTCCTGGAATTTCCTGCAACTCGAGTCATTAGAAATCGTATGATGTCATCAGTTTCCAGTACTTGATGACGTCAATGGCAAAACCTAAGGCGGCGAAGTTCAGTTTTAAAAAAGTATTGTCACCATGGAAAGTTGAAGGGATTTTAACTCCACGCCAGAGGTTCAACTTTTCCTCTTAGTCAGGTTTGCGGAGAACTTAATATCTCGCCAGTGACCTTAATAATTTAACCACATATCTTTACGGAGAACTTGATCATTCATTAAGTCACCTTCACTTGATGACAGCTAGACTTACGCTGCATCTGCTTCGAACTTGTATAATTTGCGGTCATATATCATAGGATAAATATGAGATATCTTCGAATCGAACCAAAGGGAGGTAGGTATATCAGAAAGTTTTAGTTAAAAGAGAAATATGGAGTGAAATAATTATTTAAATGATAAATATTAATTTAAAAATGAATGATCTGAAAATAACATTGATAAATAGTGAACCAGATTGGAATTGGATCGTCTTGTGTATTAGTTTTGAGATATGAACAATTATTTTCTTATTAATGTTTACACATATTAATGAAAATTACCATTGCATGTCAGGGGCCTAATTAAGGTCTCTTTGTTTTCTCTAAAAGCACAAAAATATATAGTTAAAAAAAATCGAAATAGTTCTTTTTTTTTTTTGAAACCTGTTGGTTTGTTTTAGTTTAAAATATGGCACTGAATTTTTTAAAATAACAAAATAGAAAAAGTATATTACTGAAATTTTGCACAAGACTTCCAACGGAAACCTTTATGAAAAGGAAGAGTCGAGTTTTATTAAAAAATAGAAACTAAATTTCTTTCAGGACGAGATACTTGTATAAAAGGCAGAGTTTTCAATTAATATGGGAAAATGTTTTTGTGCCCATCTCTTATCTACATCTAAAAAGTCTCAAACTGATAACACTGAAAGCGGTTATTCTGTTTTAATCTGTTTTCAAAAGTAGAAAGATACTGACTCAAGGAAAACTGAATTTTCTTTATCCTTTGTTCCAAAACCTGGGGAGAAAGTGAAAATGAACTTTCAATCTCCTTCAGCTATAAATTGAAGATATTTAAGGTCTTACAGATTATAAATAGAAATATTATGCCATGCCCTGCTTTACTCTATCTCTTATTTTTGCGCTGAAAATGACGGCTATAATTCAGTACTTCATTGAGACGTGGTGTGAAGGTCTCTCTTTTTTGTAAAACACAAAATTGAATGACAATGAGAGAATTGAGTATGTATGAAAACTAAATTTTTTAATACTTATCTTTCATGATCCAAAATTTGCTCTTGCAATTCCAACGCAGATGACTCCATTCGTAAGTGGATTAGATTTTGGATGCAGAATCACAGGTTTTGTGCAAGTGCGTATCCTCAGCTTCCATTTATTTTGTCGTTCTATCAGTCTCCCAGATTTTGCTGTAATGGGCAATTTGATTTGAGCACAATGTTGTCGAGTCGATTTCTTATCATCCTGTAAAGATAAAAAATATATTTCACAGTATTTGGATCAGGCATGTTATTTTACTTAAATATACTTATAATCGCAAAGATGAAAGTATTAATGGAATTCATATAAATCTACCTTGACACGATTGACCTTGGAAATTTTTACTTTTTCCCGTTTCCAAATTACAACTTTTTTTTTTTTACAAAATTATTATTATTTTTACTTGCATGAAGAATAAAAATAAAAACTTTATACGGACTAAATGCTACTGAAAATTTAAGGGGCACGTTATTTTTTTTACCTCTTACTGGCACCCATAAACACAGATTTGTATGTGAAATAAAACTATTAGAGGGGCATTCCTGTTAGTCCTTGCTGGCTGCAGGCCAGTGAAGAATTCAGTTTCCCATTAGGAACTAGAGGAATCCTCATTGTTGTCTTTACGCATTTAGGGTCTTAATCTTACATCACAAGTGGCCCGCGTAATTGGAAAGTTTCAGAACATTAGAATTGCAAACCTGGTTTAACGTTTCTTATTTTTAAATGTCACTATATCGGTTTATTCGATACTTGATGATGGACTAGAAGTGATTCACAAGCAATGTAAAGTATAAATACATTTCGGACTGTTGCAATCTTTGCATATGATGCCAGATTAAAAGTTGAAAATATTGCTTCTCCAGGTTTAACCTGGAATAATATGCAGACTTGCAACCCTGCATTATGTGCTTAACATAACATCGGTAGTCCATCACCAAAGCATCCAATAAAAGGACCTAGGGTCAGTGAAGTTATATAAAAATTGTACCACGTTTGCAATACTGAGAAACCAATGGCATCACATTATAATTCGTGATCGGCACCCCCTTTATAAAAATCACTCCTTAAAACTACAATATACTACAATGAATCGTTTATGATAGAGGACATTTAATCATTCCGATGGAAGACAATGACGAATCATTATTAAATGCTGCTTGCAAAGGTCTTCGGGTGATAGACCTGTTTCCAGGTAAATTCGTCGTCAAATGATTACGATAGCTCAGTTCGGATAAGGAAGAAAAGAAGACGCATTTTTGTGGATCCCCAAGCAAATGGCGGACCATTGGGACCCGACTTTTAGAAAGGAACTCGTCGATGGATTCATCCATGCTCTAGGTGATAGCTGTAGGCCAGGTCAGCCGTGGGAAAATAATAATAATTTACCAAAGATAGTTTCATGTTCTATCAACTACAGAGAATAACATTATCTTCAAGTTACAGGAAATCGTACAATCTATTCGAAACTTATTCGTTGAAGAAATATTACAACTAAGTGCAAAATTTTGGCGCTGACTGTACATGGAAGTCGGTTTTGACAAAAGCTTCTGCATATTGGTCGTTTGCGTTTTACTGAAAATGAAACCGATTCGTTCGTTGAATGTCAAGATGTATAGTTAATTCAGTTCTTGCACCACAGATGACGACATGTTCCTTATGCTTCTACTCTCCTCCTATAGAATTTAAAACTAGCATAAAACATTTGAACGGTTGTTTAAATCTGAGTTATAATACATTTCGGTAAATTCAGAACTCAGAAAATGTACACATGAGAGCAGGAGCTCGTAATCTTTCTCTCAAATACTTAACTTTCTTAAGAGATTATAACCTCAATTAAGAAGTTAGTTAGACGACATTATGCTTACAATCAAACACTTTAAATGTGAAAGCTGTTATTTTTTCCGAGGCACCTATGGACGTATTATGTCCGTGCCTTACAAGGGAAAATCACCACGTGATCAAAACGTAAAAACATAAGTTGGTAGAAGATAAAATACGACAAAAGGGTCAAAATCGTGAGTATCCTTCGTGCACCCTAATCGCACTTTAAGTAGTACAAATGCAGATAACATTGTACCGTACAAAGCGAAATGTAAATAAGACCTTGTTTTTTCTTCCGGTTTGGACATATTTAATCTTCATACAAGTTTGAACAAATTGTTAGCAGATTAATAAAATATAGTACACTAATCAGAATGTGTTAATAGTACTTTGCATCTCAATTGCATTCGGGAGCCAGTGCCCATTCGAAGCTATCCATCCCACTGTACAGTAAATTCCTATATTTTATTACAAAACATAAAAAATTCTGTCTAGAGATTTCATTCCATGAAGAATGATCAATTTCGAGAACAAACAAGGTTCTATGGTGACAGATTTTACTGCGGAACAACGTCGAGAACATCAACATCTTCCTATTTATAGCCTCAGGACCTGTTGCTTCTCCCTGACCTGGTTTTAAAGATATTTGTTGAAGAATGAATTGAGCTAGTACGACGACTGCAAGAATGTATTAAATCTACGCCTACAAAAGAAGAAGCGGATGATATATAAAGACGCTTTCTGAAGGTTTGAGGAGAGATTAGTGAGACGTAAAGAAGTTTTTCACTTTGGCAAATTTCCTCTGGATAAAAGTTCCGTTTCAGGCCAATTCAGCTGTAGTTGGTCAAATCTGAAGGGGTGTGAGAAGGCGTTTAGGGAAGGAAGAAAGTAATGTGCAAGAGCGAGTATGTTACACGCGAATATGTTTTGTGATTTCTTGTGAAGTTAATATTGTGTGCTTAAAGACAAAGTTCAGTCTATCATAGAAGACTGCAGTATGAGTTACAAGTAATTTGTATGATTTTTAGAATGGGACAGACCAAGTCCCTGCACATGATTATATGAAATGTATAAAACCAGCTTAGGAGGAAATTATTATGGCTGGCAAAATTATAGCATTGTTCGAAAATGTAGTATTAGAACATCAGTCACTTGGATATCGCAGTGATTCAGTCAATCGAGAATGAAATTTTAAACAGTTTTATTTTGCGACAAAGAAATCAATTACAACTGCACCCTATTCGTGTAGTTGTCGTGCTAATAAAGAGGACGGTCGATTCTCCAGTGTGTGGTATTATTGTCCAAGAAATCTCAACCACGTTTGTGGGAGAAAAATCTGCAACCAAATCAATTTCATTCAAGTGCATACACCAGGATGAACATGAAGAATGCCATTAATCGTGATGGTGTTCATGGAGGATCTCCTTTTGCACTCATTAGTGATAACTAAAAATTGCTAATTCTGGTCCACAGCCGGAATGAATTTGAAAATAGAACTTACATAAAGAGCAAATTGCCTTCTGATGACCAATTACTGAACGAGGATATTCTAACAAAATTTACTGGACTCTTGGATTTGGATTTTAAAATGAGAATACTTTAATGCAAAAATAAGGGCAATTGAAAACTCAAATGCTCTTGTTTTTGACTGATAATTTGACCAGAATTGTATAAATTATGGCGATCTGTTTTTCATGCGATTCAATCACGTTATGCTAATTTATTTTGTGTAAAACACTCATTAACTGAGAATGTGTAAATGTACTTCAAGAACATGGGAGAAACACAATCAACAGAAAACATTTTTGAGAAAACTAAAATCTTTACTCATTTTCAAGTAGTGTTTGTTATTCTTCATAATTTGATTCTGGAAAAAGGATACACACAATTCTGAATTTTGCTATCATATTCGATTTTCCACCAACTATTATGTTTCTCTGTACTTGAATATTTATGTTGACATTCCCTCGTTGCTAATTGCTAAAGCACCTATGGACTATGCACCTATGGACTGTTTTAAAATTAACCTATTATCTTATTACTAAATATATCAGCCAGTGACGGCCAAGCTTGCTTAATCTAAGAGATTACAAATATGTGAGGGCTACAAGACTTTGGCTTTGCCGGGAGATGGTAGGGGCAGGAAAAGGGAAGGAAGCTAGGCAAAACCTAACTTGGAGGTACTAACCCGCCAATAGAATAATATAACTGAGGAAGAAGCTTGGAAAATCTTCAGTCACAGTATCCGGTTAGTCATCGTTGTATCAACTATTCTAAGACCGCTCAGTTTCGCAGTTCTAATTCCTATTATATCGTGTTAGAGACCTAGATCAGGCAGAAGAATCTGAAATACTTTAGCGGCTGTATTTAGCCAAAGTATTCTGATATCTCCATTCTCTCAATTTGTTAGCCTGTTTAATATAAGAATTTTTAACATCACAAATCGCATTTACGTGGTTTGTTTTCATATAATTATGGAATTTATTATCTACATAATAAATATTAAAATGACACTAGATGCCAGAGAAATACAAGATCATTTTCCGGCTAGAAATAGGCAAATAATTTGCTTTCTGTAGAGCAACTCAAAAGCACAATTTATCTGTAATAAAAGGAATTATTGAGATTTAAGATCGATGATCATTTTAGACTTAAACGTTGATGCTTTTGAAGAAGTTGAAAGCTCTGATCCTGTTTAGCTTTATTATGTAGAGCGATATAATTTTTGAGCCTGAGACATTTCATATAAATGTAATATTAAATGAAGTTCACATAATTTTTTCTTGCTGTTGAGAGCTTTTATCTTTCGTATGTGGTGGACAAACAAAGTTCAGTGAGAGCCTTCACTTTAACAGATGAATATATAAGAATTAAATTCAAATCAGGTTTCGCTAAATTAAAGACTAATAAATTTATTCACCCTTGAACTTCTCTGATTTTCCTCGCTAGAAACCGTTTTTATTGACATCGATTCAAAGTTAAGCGTGTGCAACAACACATTTGTTTTACTGAAATAAGCTAAATAACATGTTCTGATCCTAAACTGTGGTAAGTCAAAGCTTACCTGAATCAAAAGTTTCCTCAGGTGGATCCAGTGGCGGTAGTCACCTCCATTCGTTGTAGCTTGTTCTGTCTTCAAAGTATCTGACGCGGTATAAAACATTCTAACTGTTGGTGGAACTTCCTGTAATAGGAATCGTAACATACAATAATAGTAATATACATTTAAGTCTAGCAGATTTAATATACATGAAAATTCTAACATTTTCTAACAAACTAGCTTTAGTTGGAGACATGAGGGAACGGTACATGATCGAACTCTGTACACAAGTGACTCTGATTTCCCAATGGTCTCTAAGGTGAATATTTGTATCGAATCTACTACAGAGGAGGAACCCTACGCTCCCATCCGCGCAGTGTGTTGTGACTTTGGACATTATCCCTAAGAATTACTTAAAGTTCGAGGAACTGTTTGGGGACAGAAGTATGTTTCTTTGTTGCAGTGAGATTAAAATTCCAGAACAATATTCCAGAACAATAAACTCTTAATTGCCGGTTTAACTACGAAATTTAGGCCATTTGATTTATTGGGGTTATTTGTGGTTTAGAGCACTTCAAATATCTAATGTACATTTGTTCTTGTAGAACCCCTCCGTGACGTCTTATAACGTTTTTTGTCTCTCTTGAAAAAAAATATTGTTACTGGAATTTTATACTTTTTAACCTCACCGCTTCAATTGTACCCACGCAGGATAATCTGCACAAAGAGACAGTGTTAGCCAATTACGAACTTGTGGCCCAAAATTTAAGATATGATGTGTGCAAAAATATCCCACATAGAGAGAGATAGTTGATGGTGAATGATGTTTAGTAAAGACCTCATAAAATTAAGAACACAGCTCGTAAGGTCGTAGCAATAATGAATCGAGTCGTTTTATGCCCTTTACGGCAATGGTTCGGGGAAGGCATTTATACCACAGGACCAAAGATACGAGCCTTGCAGTTCACTGGTGCAAGAGAATATTCGCAGTATGGCCGGCGCAGGCGGAGAACGTCTGCTCTTCAGTTCTACCCTCAGTGAGAGCCAAGGTTACAACGTGAACTGTTGTAAGTGACATTAAGGCCAAGCGTCATTTGGCGTATATTCCGATCACCCCTGATGACTATCAAGTACATCTTAAAGGGGAAATGACAAACGGAAGATTTAGGTGCTCTTGGCCACCGTATATTATTTTACAAAATTTAAAATGCTAATTACATACTGAAAGGTAGATTTTTATTGGAGTCAACCAATTATAAGTGGATAGTCTCACTGGCCTGTAAAGAGTTGTATTTACCAGCTACTATTGCAATCATCAGTTTCATCTCACATATTAATTTTGTTAATATTACATTGTAAGGAGTCTGCGAGAGAGTTTTTCAATCAGTAGGCGGTCCACGTGAGCAGAAAATTTGAGAAACACTTATGTATGAATTTTCAGTATTTGAAACCTGGTAGAACGTTTATTTTTTTTCAAACTGCACTATATCGGTTTAGTGGATACTTACTTGGTTATGGACTAATGATGATAAACAATATATGTGAAACACGTAACGCAGTGTTGCAAACTTTGCATTAAAAGTTGAAAATATCAATTCTACACGTTCAACCTGATGTGGTATTCAAAACGTCCAACATTGCGTTCTGTGCTTCACACATCTTTTTTATAATCACTAGTCCATCTGCAAATATTAAATAAAGCTACGTTGTGGCAATTTCAAGAAAACTAAACATTGAACCAAGTTTGCAACGCTGACAAACCAAGGACATCACATTGTAATCGTAATATAAAAAATCAACTCCAAAACTATGTTTTACGTTATTTGATGATATATTAAGAAACATTAATTCTATTTATCCTTATGGGAAATCGATTTTAAGTTGGAAGCTGGAGCCCTGTACCTTAAAAAGTAATGAGTTTTTCCATAAAAGCCTACATGAAAATTTTTGTTGCTGTTGGGGTTCGAAGTGTTCGAACTTTAGGTAATTATAGCTCAGACCAGGATAGGAAGTGGGAAGAGGATATGATAAGGAAGTCGGCCAAGGCTTATTTCGAATGTATCATGCCGGTAGTAGTCTGATGTACCTGAGGAAAAGCCATAAAAATCTCAATCAGAAGGACTTGTTTGAATCCAAACAGCTACATAACTTGAACCTGTTGAAGTCTTCATAACTATGAAGTCTTCATAGGAAACCAGAAGGCTAATATTTGTATTCTGGCTCAATAATCTATCTAGAGTAAAATAGCGATGGACTTGTGTTAGCTATCTGTAGAGATCATCCCAGAAGGAAAAAGAATAGGAAGGGATAATGTAAATTAAACGCCTGATATTATGTAACTCTGTACAACAGAACTGCCGCGCGTGGCTGCTTGCGTGAAAGTCATCTACAGAACTTCATTTAATTGCTAAAATATGAAAGTAATGTTGTTGAAAATTGAAATTATTTTGTGACTGTGGGGTCTATCAAATGCTATTCAAACCTAATCGCTAGTAGTATGTTCACATAGTTGGCTAATGGCAAACGATCAAACAATTTGCAGTTTAAATATATTTTTTGTTGGGTTATGGCTTGCACTTAACTAGAATTAACAACCACGCTTATGTACAAACTAAAGAGAAATGAGTAATAACCATTTGCAATCTGAAAACTAGTGCTTTTATCTTCATTTTCTAAATAAAAATGTATTAAATTATTATTTTATATTACCTTCACTCCTGAAAGATGTAGATTATAAAGAAAAAAATATCAGTTAGCCCAAATATATGTGGAAAGGGTTTTGCAACCCTTATTTTGTGGAATAAACATTTCTACAAAGTTTCGTTTTGCACGAAGTTGTATTTTTGTTGAAACAAGAAACCTTTACTTACATAGTAACTACCTAACTATTGTTTCGATCGAATTATTTTTAAAGAATTAATTATTTCGATTGTTGACCACAAATCGTTCCTACAAAGTTTTGAATTACAATGAATCTATCTAACCCCGGGCTTGTTTCTTAGTCTCACAAACTAAAATATTTCTAATAAGAAACTGTGATAAATAAACACCACAAGGTAAAAGGAGAACCAACATTTATGACAATCATGTACAAAATGGTATCTACACAGAACAGCACAAGGAAAACAAGTTCCCCAAAACTGTCTTAAGAATGATTTATTAGGGTTCACGTTGTTAAATCATAACTTCTGAAACGAACATTTCACCAGCCCCAGATATTTACCGAACATTTGTGTCATTTCTGCATTTATTCTAAGCTTTTGTGCTAAAAAAGAGACAGAAAGTATTAAACATTATATTTCAGTTATGTTCCCCGTGGATCCTCAGGTTGACCTTTTCATATTTAGATCGTGTGCCTAATGATATATTTTGTAATAAGGAAGTCTGATTTAATGAGAAGTGTGATCACATTGCAGATTGATCTCTGCATTGAATCCGATTGTGCGTCACAACGGTAATATGTTCTGTATTTCAAACAAATATTTGATTAGGTCGTAAATTAGTTTTCTCACTGGTAGTTCTGGACGCAGAGTGTGTTCCTTCTAGTAGGGACTAATCTAGGACAAATTAATTCTCTGAATTTCAGAGTTAGAGACAATGCTATAAAGGGTAGGGGAATATAGGAAATGCCATTTTATTTTCAAGTTTTTGTTAACAGAGAAGCTTGGCTGTATATCCTTTGGGGTCGATCTCAGTGTCCTGTAACTAGAGTGAAGGTCATGGAGAATATTTCTATGACAAGTCAACTGAATTTAAAGACGTATTAATTATTAATTAAAGATAGACATACTTAATGCAAAGACAGGGCGGTACATCAGACTGTTCTCAAACGAATTTCACAAAAGATGATGTGAGCCATAGGTCAAAGCAATTTGGATCATCCCCTTCCAAAAAATACAGGTACGGGTAATACATACAATGAAGTGTAAACAGGGTACGATTGATAATCATTTCTGTCTACTTGACGCTTTCATTTACACTCAGTTCAAGTATTCTTCTATATTAAATAAAAAAATAAGTTTATACTTTGACACAATGTTGAAAGTGTTTATATTGTGTAGTTTTTGAGGGAATCTTCTTTCCAGCCAAAGAGTTATATTATGAAAATTTAACGGACATTTTAGAATGACATTTCTGCTCAGTTTTAACATTTATTCCACTCTCAGATCATTTCTTAGAAAATTAGAACATTAACTTTTCCTTCCAAAAACCTGGTCTTTTATCGCGAGTGATCTTCAATAAGCATTCGAATAGGTATTAGTATAGAACTCTTCGATATAGTCCTTTTGTTTACAGGAAATGGTATCATTTACTTAAGTCTTTACCTGAGAGAATGCATTCCATAAGCTTTCCAGCTAATGGGGCACATCAGTGGCAAATAAAAGAATGATATGCGAAAAATATTTTAATTTCACAAGATCCGCCACGTGTCTATATATAAGCCACGCCAATATTCGGATATGGTGTTACTCCAGGTACTAATCGATTAGATCAGATATAGTCAATCTCCGGAGGTCGGCCCTCCGGAGGTTAGACCTCACCAGCGGTGTAGCTTATTTACGGGGCAGATAAATAGATTTTTATACTTTTTTTCCACCAAAGATATCAAGCCTCCAATATGCATAAAATACGAATTTTTGGATTGTCAAAATATCATAAAATATTAAGGAAGCATATATCAATCTTGAACACACGTTGACATGTTAGTTGAGTTCTTTCCAGGCCAAAAAGCGCTTTGAAAACTGGAATTGTTTCAACAATCACATAGTTCGATCTTAGATTACGTTTTAGGATTTTCTTGCAGAGGATTTTTTATCAAGCGGATTTTAAAGGAAAGAATGGTGTTTGTTTCAATGTTCTATGATAACCTTCTTCGCAAACATACATTTTTCGTAAACGTTTGGTAACACAAATTTTGGCATGCGCCGCAATACAAAAATGGCTGCCATTAATTAATATAGTTGTGTAAAAAAATAATTCTCGTTTAGAACTATTACGATATATATATATATATATAAATGTGTGAAACAAACAAGCTAGGTTGATTCAGATGGACTGACCGACAGGTATTGTGTAGCAAGTGCCTGAAACTTATTATATCTAGTGTATCATTCCAATTTTCGTTTGGGGGGCACACACATTATTTGGGGGGTACGTCACCCGGTGCCCCGTGACTACACCACTGGGTCTCACCCTTTAACCGGGCGAACTCTGTGCTGAACGGTGAGGCTTTGGGGTTCAAGCCAAAATGGACATCCATGGATTAGACCATACATCCTGTCTGTCACGAACCTTTGACCTTGATCCAAGAATATATATCTTTACGAAACACACACTACAGCTCCTGCATTCTGGATTACATATGAAGAAACAGAGGACCTTGGAAGTAGTTTAAACCTGATTGTAAGTTATATAATTCAATTTCTAAGGTAACACCGGCTCTTACTCGCTTTTGCTCCCAAGACAAACACAGCCATAATCTTTACTTTAACTTCATAAAATTCACTTTAACTTAAACTAGAAGTTAAAATATCATTGAAATATATATTCAATGAAGTTATGAAAGTTTGGTGAAGCAACAAATTACTTCTACGCAAAGATATCGATTGAAAATTTTACTACCAGATGGTAGGTTAGAATTCATGATGGTAACGTATGTTTATAGGATTTCTTTGTGACACTGCAAGGAGTTGTTCAAAAGGCATTTAATTATTGCATAATGTGCTGAGTTCACTACTAAGCTCTAATAAGAAAAGACGAAGTTCTGAATAATTGAACAATTCTATTGGCGACCAAACTTATAGCCGTTTGAACGAAATTCCTTTACTTATTCTCAAAACACTTTTATATATAATCATAAGAATGGACTGCATTCCGCATTTGGATCTCATGTCAACAAGCCTTACGATCGTATAAATAAAACTACCTTTATAAAATATTTTCATAGTTGTGATACTACATTCAAGATAGCTCCAATCAATATTTTTTCCCTTGGCGAGATTCAAGCCCAGTACATCAGTATTATTTATTCGACTAGGTCATGTCTAATGGACAAGAGTATCTTCTGCAGTATTGCGATTTAAGAAGATAACTTCATTTTTAGTTTGTAAAGTTTGATTTTTATTATTCACTAGTTTAATTTTAATGCTGATATCATTGAATGGATTTTGCACTTCCTGGAGACAACCTCCCTTAATCCGGCGATCTTCTGTCAATTAGTGTACAAGTTTTCAGAAGCCTAACCCCGTATTTATCCCTCTGATACGTTCCATTCAGAACATGTAGACAGATGAGAGAGCTCAGACACCAGGTATCTTCTGAGTAAAATAAAATGCAAATTCATTTCTGACGAAATAGGAAACCTCAATATCAAGAAGAGGTATCCCAATACAAAGGAAATTACTAGATGAATGAAATGTGTACACGAGACTACTCTTCATGATGTGTTACATTAATACAAAGTCAGAACTGACAGGATGAGCGCGAAGCGCAACACACGGTTGTAAAAGTTTTTCTTTGGGATACAGGTAACAACAATGTTAATCTTTATTTTATTCCACCATAGTGTCAAACTTTTCTATTACTACTGTAGATCACATTTCATTTTAAATTCCATTTTGCAGCCTTATTTACTATATTTTATTACCCAAAATAAGTTCTGCATAAACAGGGTTCATAAAACTAAAAACAAGTATTTGTTTCTTTCATAGTTGAACTATGTCAGTGTTGTTCTCTCTAAATAATTAATATCAGAATAAAATACTATAACTAATAATGAACACTACAATATGCTGCACAAATAGACACCAGAGAAAACCGAAAGACAAATATTCATTAGCGTTTTTCTCGAAACAGAGATTTTTCTTATGTGACCTTTTTACGTAGACCTCCTCAATTATGGCTGAAAGACGTTGAAACAAAACCTTTATCTGGATTGCTCCGTTAGACTTTTTTTTGTATGCTTTGCTTCTGTCTGTTCAGAAAGTTCCGACCAAATACTTGCTAAGAATTTGAGTTTATTTTATGGGCTATAGGCATCTTTGGGTGTGGCGAGGATATGGATTCCAACCTAGTAGGTTCCGAAGGCGAAGTCGAATCTTCACCAACTAATAAGCTTCTTGATAAAACATGTTAAGATAAGTAAGTAAAGCAGCAGTCGTCACGTAGTGGACTTTACAAGAAAAAGTCAATAAATGTTCATCATCAACAACAACAAGTTTCTACAATTGACCGCTAATTTCTGGTCAGCGCTAAGTTGAGACGCTCTCTCATTTTGCGTACTCTCATTGGCCAAAATCAGACTTGGGCTCAACTTAGCGCTGACTAGAAGTTTAGCGGTCGATTGTAGAACTGACCCTTAGAAGTGTTTCTATACAGTACTCCTAAAAAATGCAACAAGCAATTTTTTTCGGTTATCGTCGATAAATAATTAGAAATAACTAGATCGTTCTGTTTTTCAACTTGTGATTTTTTTTGTATGGTGCCAAATAAATAAACAATAAAAGTGATCCATGTGTAGAGAGATGCTCAACAGAATCCTGTGTTCTTTGTAATCAGGAAATTCTGACACCGAATCACAGGACAGGGCATTCTGAATAACTTTTCCCCCTCCTGTTCACAAATCAGGTTAATGCTTAATGGACACTTTAAAACAAGGTCTGATCAACTATTTTTATTATTCAGTTTTCAGAGAAAAGTTGAATGAAGTTTAACTATGATGCCATTAAATTGAATTTTCAGATCCTCTCCAATGCTTCTAGGCAACCCTTAGATTATATACGTACATAGAAACCAACGATGGTGTTTCAGTGTATGTGTAGTCTAACATTGTAAGATACACAGTAAATATACAGGGTGATCAAAAATTATTATAATAAATGAAATTTGAAATTCTAAGAACGAAACAAGAGAAAAAATCATCTGAGCAAATATAAAAACGTAGACAGTGTCTGAGCTAAAGGTACTCAACTGTGGCATTGCATCATGGGAAATTACGTAATGTGTTGATAGAAGATTGCGGAAGACGTGACGGATGAGCAAATAAGAAACCAATGATTGTGTTTGGGGAAATATTATGAATAAAGAATGCAGCTTAGAGAGAATTTTTATGTTTGTCTATTGTTCAATATTAGAATAAAATTCTTGTGCTAGTAATCCACTACATGCTGCATCCTTTAATCGCAAACCATTTGACACATCTTACGTCATGTAGAGGTGTTAATTCGTTTGTAACGGTGCTGTTCCATGGTATCTCGAATACTTTTGTTCGTTGTATCAACTTTGAAGTCGGAGGGTTTTGAATGATATGTAGAATGAATTACATCTAGTTTACTCCGTCTTCATAACGCAGAGGGTAACAAATTAATACACATATCTTGTCTTATAAAATAGTGAGTACCTTAATTATTTCAAATCTGTTTGAACGTTGAAACACTACAGTTAAGGCAATGTCAATAGGCATAATAATTTATAAGTTTTACTCACTAGAAACCCATATTAATACATCATCTCAATGAAAATATTATAACTGTATACAACAAAGATGTCGGGACATCAATTCTAAGTCTTTTAAAGCTGTTTAGTCTGGTTTTATGCATTTCACGAAGTTGGGCCGAAAGCACCAGATGGTGACGATATCAAACGATTGATAAAAAATGTTTTGTAACTAAATAATTGAGGAGATCGCTGGAAGAACGGTTTAACCTGGTTTAAGTCGTTTTTCCGTTTCATGGCCTGTTAGCTGTATTAGACCTCCACGTATAAGGAGATATGAATACTAACTGATTCACCCGCCCGTTGGTGCAGGGTCTAGAGTTTTTTCGGCCCATAACCCTCACTTCTACGGGGGTGTCGAACCGAAAAAATCTAGGATAGCCATTGCTAATAGATTGAAAGGAAGGATATTCATATTGACCACTTGAAGGTAGTCAACCCGACGAACTGCTTATCTATGGTGTGGGTTGCTCAGCCTGTAGGGATATACTTGACAATCATGGTCTATTAATTGATTGAAACTACACCCCCCGTTCCCTCGTTTCGGGGCTGTCAACCTTTTAATGAGGTAGTTAATCCTTCTAGGTCCTAAGGAATATATGTGCCAATTTTGGTTCGAGTCCGTCAAGGGATGTAGAACTGTATGGCGTTCAAACAAATAAACACACTGATATTGAATATTATATACAATTTTATGTGATATTCAATTTTATATATACTGCAAACAAATAACAGTAGACTGCAAGAGGGTAAAAAAAAAAGGACTGACGCACAAATTATTCTTCTGTACAATTCCTAGTAATCACAGATGTGCCAATATTTGAACAGTGCCTTTGCAGAACTTCAATATTATTAGCTGGCAACACTGACATTTTAAATACTTTAGTTGGTGGGAACTAGTTGCTTTCTTAGAGTGTCGAAGGGTATTCACGCCAGTTTGGTGGCGATAGTAGAACGGTATAGAAGTTCTTGCAGAAGCTTTGAAAAACTCAATTTGCAATTAAGTTTGGCAACACTGATAACTGGAGTACAGGGAGAGGGGTACAGTTCCCTACCGTTGTGTTTGTATTATGTAGAATAATGATCTTGGAAACTTTGGTGCAGATTTAAAGAGTATAGAAGTAACTGTGGCATGATATTTTATCATAAGGTAGCAATACTAGCAACTAGAGGTGCTTGGGGATCTGGAAACCCTGACAGTCGTTTTTCTGGGATGCCCAAGACCATTCGTTCTAAGTTTGGTGCGGATACTCCGTCCAGAAATTCTTTCTATGGACAAACGGCCTAACTTCTCGGATTATTTATTTTATTATATATATAAGATTATGATTTAAGACAAGTATGACTTATGATGTACATTTCTTAAATTTGTCTTATATTTCATAAGATTTTCCAAAACCGTAAGTCACATTTACCAATATACGAACCCATCTCGAATGGTTTTGTAAATAATCTCCTAATAAGGTTTGTATTAAACGTCTTTAATTTCTGTTAAAAGTCCTGGACATATCGAATTTAAAAACTATTAAACTAATTCATTCAAACAAGTCTTAAGTATGGGAGCTCTGTGAATTTTGAAACTGACATATTTTGAAATTAATTCAAAATGATTTAAAATTCAATTTGTGTTACGGATATGCGAAGACCAGTCCTAAATAAGTTTGTAAGGTTCTAAGAATAAGTATCTAAAGCTTTTGTTAAAGTGAACTAGAATGCCAACGTTCAATTTGCCACCACCGGGAGTGACCCCAGGACCACGCCCACAGAAAACAAGATTCTTAATACAAGAGATTAACTTGTTTTACTTACCTTGAACGGCCTTGTGAAGAATACATCATAAATTTCCATTCTATCCAAAGTAAACAGAGGACAGCAATTACTGGCTGAACAACAGATGTAGCTAACATAGCAGAGTCGTAACTCCAGAAAACAGTGATTGGTTGACGTAGAATTGTTGTGGACTCAATTACATGAAAATGAGATAAGAATTTAAGTCACGATTTTTTAAGTTTAACAGTACAATTAATTTAGTTTCAAAGTTCTCCATAATTCAGTAACTACTTCTTATATATATATATATATATATATATATATATATATACACCTACTTTTCTTTGGTTCAATCTTGCAAGAAAACGTATTAACATATTACAGCTTAAAAACACATGCTCTGTTGAAAAATACATACAAATATGATAAGGTAACTAGGTTACTTTTTTCAGAGCCATACAATTTAGCTAAGAAGAAAGGAAAACTGTGAATACCTTTCCCTTAAGATCCGAAAAGAAACCACTGAAGAACACAAGCATTGTGTTGCTTTCAATACGTATTTTTTAAAGAATAATTTAACTAAATCTTTAGATTTTTGTTGTCACGTACCATAAGATGTAATGAAAATGCCAACAACCGAACAAGAGATGAGATGTGTTTGTTTGACATTTCAGCTATAAATACCGTATATTATGAAGTTTTAAAAAATAGAATTCCCAGAATATACATAATTATGGTAACTGTTTCAAACATTAACATAATATGCTTTTATGGTCATAGATATCAATGACAAAAAAAAGCAGTTGGTGACCAATTCAAATGCAAAATATTAATCATCAATAAACCTTAAGATCTTTTTCAAGAAAAAGATACAGACAGGACAAATCCTACCATAATGCAAAACCTAGTGCTTTCATTAATTTGATCATTCTTTTAGTTTGAAGACATATTCGTCAGTAAAACAGCCCATACAATAAAAATGCCTGTAAATCTAAACAACTGAGGTTCTCAGAATCAAAGGGATGCAAAAGACTGATTTTAATATGCTTGAAATCATTCTTTACGCATAACAATACAAAATACATGTCTTTGTGTCTGTGTACGAAGTTGTCATATATATTTTGTATCATATATAAAAGATTAAAATTTTTAATGATTCAATGTTAAGTTTTCCTTTCTTTTCAGCTCCTCCCTTTTACTTAATTTCATTATCTCCTTGTACCAACATATCAGCTTGTTTCTTTCATCAGTCCAGTGAGCACTAACTAAACTGGTAACTCTTTAACTGTCTGAATTGGATCCAGAAATAAAAGGCCAAAGGAAAAGAATCCTTTCTGTGACACGCATGCGATGTAAACGGCGCATGGCGAATAAGAAGGTAGCGCTCCACATAACATCGACTTCTGGTACGAACTTAGGTGGCATGGTAAGTCTGACTTTAGTTTCCAAGTTGTCCACGCGTAACAGGAACACACTAGTACTCAATTTGATAAAAGGTTGAGTGCGTCTCAGAGGAGAACGCTGAAGGAAAGTCTCCAGGATTTGAACCCGGCCTCCCGGTTCGTAGACAGACGCGCTAGCGCCTAAGGCCAATTGGAATTTAAAGTCTGAATTTTTTAATCTTTGAATCTTTAAAGAAATGTACTGCAATTAATTTCAGCCTATAAATTTTAAAATTAAAATAGGGGTTCTCTATGCAATGTTGGAAACCAAACACTTGATTGTTTTTATTTGGTAACGAGAAAGGTTTTATATCTTTCTATGTACAGGGCATAAGCAAGGCACTAACCATAATGGGCTACAAAGTACCACCCACATGCTTATTTAAAGTACGACATACAGTAAACTATGCTCAGTGTCATGTAAATTCCTTATGTACTACGAGTGAAGATCATTCATTCTATGAGTTTATTCCTCTACCATAATACACCTAACACCCACCTTAAATTTCAGTCAGAGTATTCGGAAGAAATACTCCAACATGACTTACAATCAATTGGTCTAAAATACATGTGGTGAAGTTTCTGCTTTCACAGCTGACAAGAAATAATCACACTTTAATAAGTTTATTAATTATTTAAAATTAAAATATAAGATTGTTTTGTATTGTGAAATTTTACATATGTTATTATACTTGATCATAAATGAATAGAAAGCAGAAAATATATTTTCCTTCTGACGTGTGCTGGAAAAGAACTATGGAAAGTCTCAAACTTGTGGAATCGAGTATAAAAGGAAATTTAATCAATCCAGAACGCATTTCGTCCTACATTTATTAACGGACTAGAAGTTATTTCAGTTGCTGGAAAGAACACGAAGAACAAAAGTAGTGCAGGAATGATTTGGTTTGAAGGTACACAAGCACTCCTAATGTCTTCTATTTGTACAGTCTTTCTAAATTAGATTAGAAATATTTTATATTGTTCTACAAACAGAGTGACTTAAGAAATGTTTTAAGAAAGAAGCACGAAACGCATCGTTTACAAAAGAATGATCATCAGTGTCGTAGAGTACCAAACTTCAAGAAAATATTATGGGTAATACAAAATATTTTCTTGTCAGAATGTATGTGGAGTTTTGGTATTGCCTCGATAGTATGGAAACCTTAGTATTCTAATGATCCAATCAAAGTTTAGAAATAGGTTAGAATATCGAATTTAAAGATCATGTTTGATTTGTTATATAATAGATAAAAAAATAATTGTAGCCTAATTCAAGAATAGTTTATTTTTCTCTCAGAATAGCTCTAAAAATTTGAAGCTCTCGAAGCCTTTTCTGGTTAGTTTTGTCAGTTCGTCTGAAAACTGCGTTACACCATTATTGAAAGTAATTTATCTGCACAACCGGTTTTTCTCCATTAGCGACTGTGATTTTTTTAAAACCCTTTTTTGCTTTTGATGATACTTCGCAATTCTAACATTGAAAGAGTTTTCTCTTTAATTGGTACTCAGCAGACTGATGAAAACTATAAGCTATTGCTGGAGACAGTACAAGAAATTATCATTGTTAGATACAATTTAAAAAATCTCAGTTGCTCCGACTTTTCAAAGTACTTAATTTCAAAACCAGACTTGCTCAGAAAAATTTCTTCCAGCCAAAATAGAGGTAAATAGAGGAGTAGTCACTGGAAAGACTAAATGGTCTGAATTTATTTACTTAAAAAAATAAAAAAAATGTTTCATATTTTGTATCTATGTTGGTTTCATCTATTTTTCATATTTTGATTGTATAAATTCATAAATGATGGCACTTAGTACTAATAGTTTGGCTGAATTATAGTACGTTTCATGAAATATGCACGCCGCTATTGTCGATGAGTAGTTTAGGTTACGTAAAATTCGGTTTCTGTATTTTACCCTTAATAAATAAACTACTTAAAATCATATATTAACCCGCCGAACCAAGATATAACGACGGGAAGTTAAGAGGAAGACCTGAATTCGAGATGCGAGAGCTTGTTGCCCTACAGTTACAGAAACAGAAGAATAATAAAGTATGAAAACAGTGCAAAAGCATAGAAAAGAGAAAGAAAAAGTATAATTTATACGTCCATATTTATGATATGCGAGTAAAGTATAACACAATGATGGGAAACTAAAAACAACCATTATAAAACAACAAAGTACCTACATTTGTGTAATAGTGAATAGTTAAAAGATTCGAAAATATATATTGAATGAGTAAGTGGATGACCTGAGATGCAAATTTTCAGTAATCATATCAATCCTGATTTTCCTTTTAAAAGTATTTCGATTTCCTTCTTTTTCTTTTAAATTCAATTGGACGTTTGTTCCAAACTTTGCTAGTCAAATAAGAAAATGATTTCATACCGTAATTTGTCTTATTGCACTTCGGAATGTGAACATTGTTAGAACGTAAACTACTATAAAACTTATTGTCGGAAATAGGTATGAATTCACTTAGTATTCGGTGGTGTGCCGAATAAATAACTTCGTGCAGTTGTACGAAGCAAAGGTATTTCCTTCAAGATTCAAGGGTAGGAAACAACACTGTTTCGTTACATTCGGAGGTCGAGAGTGTGAGCGGAGCTTTCCGCATTATGCGAATAGCCCATTTCTGCATTCTTTCAATATTTTTTATGTTGGTTTGGTTGATTCCGTACAGAACTGCCCCATAGTGCTCAAGAATAGGCCTAATATACGAGGTATAGTACTTTATCCTGTGAATGATAGGTAAATAATTGCTTATGTACTGAAGTATCTTGATTTTAGGCACACCATTAGATCATATTTGATCATTAATGAATCAGTTGAATAGTATAGGACCAAGGATTGGTCTCTGTGGTATTCCAATTTTAATATCAGCACATTTAGATATAGTATGACCCACTTTGGTTTTATTACTCTATTATGTAGGTAGCTTCGAAACCATTTACAGGCTTTATTAGATAGATTGAACTGGCTATACAATTGGTTCAACAATAAATGAGGTTGTACAGTATCTAAATGCTTTGCTAAAGAATTTAAATAAATGTATTTTTTACATTTAGCGTCAAGGATGTTTCGTCACTTCGTGATTAATTCTAGTAGCAACAGTTCGGTGCAGTGGTTTCTGCGAAAGCCATACTGTTACTCGGTTACGAGATTGTTACATTTTATGTGCTCTTCTAATTGACTATCAACCAGCTTCTTAAGCACTCTAGTAAGAGCTGGTGTTACAGAAATGGGCCTATAGTTATTAGTACTAGCATGAAATCTTCCTTTCAATAGTGAATGTTTCCAAGCGTAAGGAAATATGCCATTTTGAAGATAAATAATTTATTATGTGTGTTAGTGGTTGTGATATCTACGGTGCTAGAAGTCGTAATACACGATTATTAATACCATCAACTCCAGAACCGTTTTTGCCATCTAGGCCTGTGAGTACTTTAAAAATAGGTTTACATTGAAATCGTGGTGTCCGATAGGAGTCCGGTATACATGACTGCCGGTCCATTGAACATGGTGTTATTGTTGCGCATCCGATTCCCATTTAATTCATTACGAATGTTGATCCCTACATTAGCAAAGTAAGAATTAGTGAAATTAATTTTTCCTAATTATCTGTTAATACTTAATTATTTACTTCTATTGAAGGAATATCAGTACTCATTTTCTCGCGCCCCGTCAGAAAGTCAAAGAGGCGATGTTGATTATTGGCAGTGTACTGACCAGAATAAAATTGGTTCAAAATATTCGTCCTTTTTGCTTGCTTTATTTCTTTCGTTACCCAATTTCTAATCTTTTTATATTGATCTCATGAGCATGTACCCGTAGTTTTAGCCTGCTTAAATATTCTGTTTTTAAATGAAATTTAAGTAAGTAGTTGTTGATCCAAGGTCATCTACTGGGGCGTATTCGAAAAGATTTTATTGGCGCAAAGATATGGAGAGCATCACTAATCAAGCTTGTAAGAAAGGCAACTTTTATGTCTGATATGTTATTTGATTTGTAGAAAGGAAGATACGAGGTGCTTTATGAATCTAACTAAATTAATTTTATCGGTGTTTCGAACTATCGATTTGCAAGTATTCTGCAATGCACGAAAAGCATTACACTTTTCAAAAAATCATTCATATGGACCTATTCGTGCATCACCTCTTCAAGTAATGTTGTAATTAATAAAAAAAATATAATGTTTATAAACTAAAGTGATTTACATACGCTAATATGTAGATCCTCTTCTTGGTTTTGTGACTTTCTCCTTGAGCGTGGGTGAATTTGTCCTTGTTTCAATCTTCCAAATTATGGTGTGACGGGCAATCTTCTTTCAGCACAATGTTGTCTAACTTGGAGTGCAAAACGAACAAAATTTCTTCTTATAATCCTGTAAATATAAAAATACACTTCACAGCATTTGGATCAGATAAGTTATTTTACTTAAATATATTTATAACCGCAAAGATGTAAGTTTTCACGGAATTCATAAATCTACATTTACCTCCGATTTCTTTTTCCTGTTTTCAAATAGAAGTGTTTTTTTTTTTCAAAATTCTCTGTTATCTCAAGACGTCCATTTTATTTAACAGTCAGTCAGAATTAATGGAGTCTTAACATGTATAGTGGCATGAAAGATAAAACAATTATTATAAATTCAGACTCTGATTTTTCATATTTCTGAATACAAATTGGAAGCGTAATAAAGTTCAATTCAAAGGTTAGACGACCAAAGCACAATCACCGTTGGATCCCCTTCTCTACCGAATAGAGTGGTCTATGGATAAACTTTTAAACAATCAAATAATTATATTGTTTCAATACCAACAGATGGCTCAATAGAACAGATCAATCAAACAAATGTTAAAAGTGAGTCAAACAGGGAAAATTTCCCATTTTTAACGTTTTGTTATCAATTCTGGATGTATGGAATTTCATACATGACTTGAAGCACTTCAGCGGAGACAATCCTACATTTTGCACATACATTTTAACTTAGATTTGGGCCCTTCACATGAAATACCAGCTGGTTGATATCGATAGTGTTATACAGATGTTCTCGGGATATCAGCCAGGTGAAGTCCGACGATAGAGCCGACGTTTCAAGAACATACATTGTTCTCATCTTCAGGGCAAGTATACTGAGACCAGTTCATGTGTACTATATATAGTAACGGTAGGGGGCGGAGCTTAAGAATCTGTGTCTCTGATTGGTTGGCCTATAGCTTGACGCTGATTGGTCGTTTTCATGTATATTTTCTTTATGACTGGTGTCCAAGTCCGACTAAGTTGAAATCCTGTATCTCTGTTGACATTATTACGTTCTTGTAGTATGGCAAGAGATTCTTTTATTATCCTATCCCAGTAATTGGAGCTCTTTGAGATAATTTTAGTGTCAGAAAATAAAATTCTATGTTTTTCTGTTATGCTGTGTTCTGCCAGGCCTGATTTCTCCGGATAAAATAGCTTGATGTATCTTTCATGCTCCTTGCATCGATGTTCTACTGTCCGTCCTGTTTGTCCTATGTATGTTTTTTCCGCATTCACAAGGAATGCAGTATACTCCTGGTGTCTTAAGACCCAAGTCGTCTTTAACTGGACGAAGTAGGTTTCTGATTTTTGACGGCGGTCTGTGAATGGTTTTGATGTTATGTCTCCTCAGGATTCTTGCAAGCTTTCCAGAAAGTTTACCAGTGTAGGGCAGGACTGCAATATTGACAGGATCTTCAGTTTCTGGGATGGTCTTCTTCTTGCTGGAAAAGGTCCTTTTTAGGACCAAACGAATGTCATCTTTCTTGTATCCATTCTGCAGTAAGGTCTTCTTGAGATGTGCCAGTTCACTAGGGAGGCTTTCTTGGTCTGAGATGGTTTTTGCTCTAAGTGCAAGTGTGCTGATGACTGTATTGCGCTGCGATTTATGGTGAAAACTGTTTCCATTAAGGTAAAGGTCGGTATGGGTAGGCTTCCTATAAACACTGTGGCCCAGACTTCCATCAGGTTTGCGTCGAATGAGGATGTCTAGAAATGGTATGCAGCCCTCCGTTTCTGTTTCCATGGTGAACTTAATGTTGCTGTGTTGATTGTTGAGAAATTCAAGGAACGACTGTAGCGCATTTCTACCATGTGGCCAAATGACAAATGTATCATCGACGTATCTGTAAAAACATGATGGTTTCAATGGTGCTGATTCTAGTGCTTTCTGCTCGAAACTCTCCATGAAAAAATTTGCCACTGCTGGTGAGAGAGGTGAGGTAAGTTTTTATGCATTGACGTTACTATTGTTACGCGCTGTTTATCTAATAATAATTATACTTAGAAGAAAATTGTAAGTACCGTATTGTTGCTACATTGTTTCAGTAACACAAGGTTTAATTAAGAATTACACTTACATGGAATAATATCAGGCGAAAAGAGACAAAGTTTTTATTAACAGACGAATCTAAACAAAATGGAGAGGTAGTCGTGTTAGATCGAGTAAGTAAGTGTACTAAACAATAAAACGTCTCGGATTCTATTTCAGTTTTCGCAGGAGAAATATTGCGAATGTCTTTATTTGGCTTTTAAATATGCTTAGAGCTAAACTCGCAAAATCTCCTTATTTTAATCGATTCAGTCTGCTATAAAAACACTAATGCTATAACTATAAAAGTCAAACTTTTCATAAATCTCTCCATTTGTAATCAATAGTCCCTGCGCTTATAAAATATTAACACAACAAGGTCGCATAGTCCACATTACATAATGTTAAGGATTAAACTCGCTTAAAACTGAAAAATCTGACGGACCAATGCGCCAAGTCAACTATACAAATGAATCAATAGAGAAACGGACCTAACCTTTTCCCGAGTATGAAGAACCGAAGGACTGGGTATACCAAATGCCTCAATCAGCCTGTCAATTACATAGAGTACTGTCAAGTAGATTTAAAAGAACGCTCATTGTGATTCAGATCTCACATTAGAGCAGAAGGCAAAGTTCTCTTGAATCGAATTTGTTCACATGTCATTATCTCTACCTACAGTGCATCTCTATATGTTAACAATCATAATGGACATTTCCGTTTTCCCCGTCCTTATATATTTTACAATTTGTTTGTGTACATCAGATTAAATAATATATAATGTTTTTGAAATTTCAGCGCTACGGTTTTCCGTTACGTAGAAATATAGCATGAAATACTGAGAATTCAATCTCCTACGTCATACAACGAAAATCGTCTTCTGATTGGGTTGACGTAATCAATCTGTATTATTTCCGTAGCTATATGCTTCTCCCTATGTTACGTTCCTTATTCAGAAGTTTGAAGACGAAAAAACAAAAACGAGACTGAACATTCACATTATCACTTAACGAAATAATTAATGTACAAATCTGCAGAACACACTTCAATAAGTTAAAACACCAAAACATGTTTTTAATAACAGAAATTACTCGAAACAATGACAGGGGGCAGTATTTTCTTGCAGTGCTCTTTTTATCGCTGGTTTGTATCAGTCCTGATGTCTTGGCAATTTGGCGCAA